>JALLAU010000898.1:0-12165 GCA_036939495.1 Thalassiosira hispida
GTGCTCAGGCTAATCTAGACTAACCTTAAGGTGGAGGATTAGGCTGGGCAGCGCAGGATGTAGCGGAACTGACACGACATAAGCCAGAGCGGCGTCCAACTTTGGTATAGCGGCTCTCACGGCCCGACGAGAAGCTTGTGAAGAGGAAAGGCCATGGTAAAGAAGAGTATCAAAGGCTCCATATAATCAAACTGCAAGCAAATGAGTGCATTATATTTTTTATGCTAGGATTTTCAAGATAACGAAATATATTTGCTGAACGTACGGTATGGTCGTGTGGTTGGAGGTCACACGGCTGTATTGATAGACAAGTTCATCTGGGTACTACAGAAGAAATAGAAATGCTCTAATATTACCTCACACCATACTACCCTAACATGATACAAATTCTTTCCACCGAGTCAAACAAAACTGTAAGTTCTTCATAGCCTCATCGCACATTAAATATTTCAATCATGCTCCGTGCTATCGGCATCAGCATAAGTCCAAACACAGGAAACGACAACTCCTCCTGTTTGAGTAAGCGGGCTGCCCATGCAATCCTCCATCATACCAGAATCAACCAACTTGATATTGCCCCCATCAAAGAAATGACGCACCCAGTACTTGTAGCATTCTTTAGCAAGGAGAGACGCTGTGGTGTTGAGAGGATTATGCTGAATGGGTGTCAGAAAGATTCGGCGCTGTCCACACAGTTTCTTCATAGAAGCTGATGTCACCTTTTCAGCCTTGCGAATCACACTCAGACTTGTGTCCGGATAGTCAATGAGACTTGCACCATGTGTTACTCCTGGCCAATTCATGGAGTAACCAACATGGATGGCAGTGGAACTGCAACTGCTGGCAAGAGCGTGGAACTCTTCTCGAGGCATGTAGTCCAATATATTAGACCAAGACATGCTGAGAGGTTGGAGGTTTCTTATCTATTTCGCCTGAGCTTCCGATTCAAGGATGAGAGAGCCTGCACTCAGGTGGATATTGATCCTGCCTGATTGGATATAATCCATCAATGTCCTGACACGGTGCCCTTTCATCTTCTCGGCCGTCTGAAAATAGCTTCCATTGAAGAGGTCACTTGATACCACGTCACGTAGACAAAGAGTATGAAAGACACAGTGTGCCTCCATTGTGTTGGAGGCTTTGTTGGGACAGTCAAACATTGTAATGCTGCCAGAGATTGGCTCTTCTTCGGCAAGAGCGAGGCCGAATATGCCTGTCAGGTGATACCGAATCATCTCCACTCGGTCATCTTTGCCTGCAAAAAACAATGCATCAGAGAACTCTTTGCGAATTTTTTGACTACGCCGCTCGATAAGCTTCTTGAGCCCAACTCCCTTGGACTGAGCCCAGTGGTGTACCAGTTCTTTCACCTCAGCAGGATATTTCGATGACGTTACATCGCATTCGAATTCAGCAACACGACGAGTGGCAGCTAGGAAAGCATTGGTGGCCTTCTTTGACCAAACGGATGAAAACCACACCTGTACAACCCAGCAGGCTTTTGTTTTCGTTGTGCACATCATGTCCCACAAAACAAGTGATTTAGCGACTGAAAATGGGCTTGCTTCAAAACCTCGGAGGAGTAAACTTGCGGATTTATTCTTGTCTTGCGGTTCGATGATGCGAGAATCGGTTAGTATGCCGAGATCAACAAACCCTACTGCAAAGTGAACGGACCCAAAAGTCAACGTTTGTTTGGGGACTGGGCAATTCCCAAAGTTTGCACGTAATACCGACAGCCCTTCAGTGTATGGGATAGATGGTCGGTGTAGAATATCTCCAGGCCTGCGGTCCTTATCAAAATACCAATCTGAAACGAAAGGAGTCGGTTTCCCGCGCAGACGCCTCCAAAGCTCTACTGTCGTCACCTTACGGTTATTGACTTGAGTGATACCCTGATGGTAGCCTGAAAGGTGTGTGAAATAATTCCAGCGACGAGACTGGTATTCATTCCAAAGTGCAGTTTGGCATGCAAGGGTGTTGGTCAAGTCTGATTCCTCAATAAAGGAAAAGTATTCCTCATAGAAGTTTGGGTTGACACCGGATTTGTACATGGGGGCGGTCTTTGCAAGCCCTGTCGGACCCATCAGGTCAAGCATACTATTGAGCCTGGCAACTACATTACTTCCGGGGCCACAATGCTGTGCCATGTACTGCTGATGAACCAATGAGGTTTAAGGAAGTATTCTCGCTCTCGTCTTGCAGTGTCATGGTCGGTGTTACCACTTGCATTGGCATTCATGGTAGCTTATTGCATGTTGTGATGAACACTGTAATTGTTGTACTCTGCATTATTGTGAAAATTGCAGATGTAGAAACTGAAAATTTCAGATACTATCCAATAAGATACGATATTTTACCAAGACATGTTGGGGGGGGGGGGGCAAGGGCCTACCCTCTCGATGGATACAGATTCGAGACAGATACCACAGTCCTGCTAGGTTGTTGGAGTGAATCATAAAAGACTTCTGTATCTAGAAGTCTTTTATTAATCATCTCTTAATAAAATGAAACCTAGAATATTTGCTTACACGCTGTTGTAAATACTGCCCTTTCCCAAAATAATGCGCTAATTGTTTTAGCTTGTATATTGATGAATCTAATTATCCTAAACCTAAATCTTCTCTACTGTTGAAAACATCAACCTTCTAAAATTTCTTGGACCTCCGATGCACTATCAGTTATGGTTATGTCTCTCTTCGGTGTTCAGGATATTTGCCAAATCCGCCTCCCATGGGCTATCAGTCCTATCTCTCTTCGGTGGTTCCCTACCATAGTAAAGCTGGAATAGTTCATCTGGTCCCATCTTTCTTGCCCCAGCATACAAATTCACAAACTTCGAGTTCATATATGTCACATAGAGGACACCAAACTTTTGCCAACGACGAGGAGAGCACAGTGCCGGTGGTCCAGGTACGATTGCTACCTTCTCCTTAGCTATACCACCCAGCAGTACATCCGAAGGAGGGACAAACAAAGCTGCACGTCGCCTCAACAACGACACTAGTTCATAATCTTCCATCAAACATTGATCAGGAAAGCCGCCGAGAAACTCGAAGACACATGTATGTAGTGATATTACCTGATCTCCATAGGGAAGAGAGTAGAAATGAGTTCGTAGGTTAGCAGTAGTCTCGACTGCTCGAAGTCCGGGAGGGTAGTACATTCTAATGGAAGATTCAAATGGCATGGAAAGCCCTTCACGAGATGTGTCAATACCAAAGGAGAAGGCGCATGCATTCGATCTTGACAGTTCATCATTTTTCATAATGCCATTATGCTCCAAAGTATTCACAATCCTTTCGTCCCAATAGTGAGGCAGTGTTGTATCTGAATGGCAAAATGTCAATATTCGACCGGTAGCAGCAGATGCTCCAAAGTTGAGACATGGCCCACGTCCGCCACCAGAGGTAAATGAAAATATAGAAACTCTACCCCAATACTGATTGTTGCTGACATTGTCACCATCATTGTCGCTATGATCCTCGTTGGCATCACCGGCCAAAGAGAGTAGCATCTCTAAATCACTACAGCCTCCTGCATCCACGATTACTACCTCCACTTCATTCGGATTCTGAGCCATCTCCAGCGCTCTTGTCAATTTGTTGACAAGATGAGTCCCTTTCTCATAATAAGCTGGTACGATGAGTGAAATATGGTATGGATAATTTGCATCATTTGCATGGTTCTTGTTCCTAGCAACAGCAACTGGAGTGGTATCATATGTAGGAATACGATAAAATGACTTGGTTTCCTCTAAGGAAGGCAGGACCAAAACATGTTTCCATAACTTTGCCATTCGTTGTAATAGTCGATTGTGTGGAAATTGCCTCAGCAGCGTAGTTGTGTGTGCATGAGTAGATTTATCTCTTGATTCTGCGACATGATCATTTTTTGCGACAGACGCTGTTGCAAATTTTGTTGGATCATATGGTCGCATGGCCAGGGAAGCCAATCGTCGACAGATAGTATCGCGGCGGAGGACGCGTATAAGTGCAGCATCAGCATTGCATTTCAGTGCTGTGAACGAATCCATATTGGACAGTCTTCTTTCATTGCCGAATTTAGTAGCCTCTACCGAAGTCGGCATTATCGGCGTTAGGACCTCCGGGTAGCACTTTTCGAACACTCGAAGCAAGGATAGGTACCGCTGCCATGGCGAGTGCTTGTCCAACTCAGCACGGCTGTGTGTAGTCAGTGGGATCCAGGTTGCTTCATCATCTCCATGGTCTACATCATCTTGAAGCGAGCTGTTGGACTGCAGTTGCATTTGACGATGATGACTGTTAGATGAGTGATACATGCCAATCCATCCGGCGCCCGTCATCCCGCGAACTAGGCCACGCGCCCTACGATAAATTCTGAAATACCAACCTGAAGAAAGTACGATGGACTTTCCATAATGATAGCCTGATACTGCCAAGCACGAGAGGCACAAACTCCATCCTAGAAAAGACTCTGCGAAGAAGGGCAATGATGTGTTTGGCCCTCCGATGCGATAGGGGAGTATGGTATTGTTCACGTTCACATTGTTCTTGACATCACCTTCTTGGCTTTCTTCAGGATCTTGGACAGTCATGGCTGTTTGATCCATATGTTTTATCCGCTATCTCATTTCGTCTTTTATGAGAGGAGACAGCGAAATAATTGAATAGAGCAGGCAGTAGGTAGCAATGGTAGATAGTGGCGTGGGAGATCTTAAAAGATGGTTCTCTTCGTTCTAGCAGTAGTTGGGGGGTCGGGTGGGTCACAAGATACTAATTCCTACGATGCTAAGGTACAGACTACCAGGATCTCCCGGTTATGATGGACTGTCAGAAGGGGAAGGAAGGTAAGGGTGGCGGGGGAATATAATGGCGGGAGCCATTTGCCTGCAAAACCCAATATGGGTCCTCCTAAAACCCCCCGTACCCTAAACCAGCCACACACAGGGCGGCGGGCCACCGAGAGAACCTGTTTTAGTCCTCCAGAAGAACCAGAAATAAATGAACGAGGCCTGCTAACACGACCTACATAGACATAGCACCGAGCTCTATCCACGCTCTTACTCTTTATTTGATCAAAGTCAAAGGCCTCACCGTCACTCCTTATCACGCCGCCCTATCCGCATCTGAAGGTGACATGCATATCATGAATCTCGGTCTCGGCAGTGTATGTGCCCGCCACTCTCGATCTCGAATAGTGGCATCATCACGACTACACCACCATACTAGTAGTAGTAGTTGGCGTTCTGCGTCAAGATCTTCCCCGCCTGCTATTACCCTACTGCGTCTTCGTGCTTCAACAACATCACCATCACCGCGTTCGACAGTATTATATCAAAGGAGGCATCATGATGATAATAGTCATCAATCATTATTCAGTAGGTGCTTCGCGAGCACGAATGGACTGCCTGGAGGAGGTTACGATGATGACGCGGAATGGATGCCGCCTGACCACTCACCACTTGCGCCCACAAACGAAACATTCCCGTTTGAGGAACAACAACAACAACAACAGCCATCAGCATCAACATACAATCCAATGGATTTACCCAACGACGTCGATATAACACCCATCTCTCTAGACGAAATAACGGAAGATGAAATTGAAGTCATTGATTTAGAGGCTACGATGAACAATCAATATAATCAGCAATTGCTTCAGGAAGAGTGGAAGAAATCAGAAGCAGAAACATCATCGTCGTCAGAGTCAGGGTTTGAGGCAGAACTTGAGGACGTGGGCTGGAAGGAAATTCTCAAGGAATTGAGGAATGAGGGCAAGACTGATATTATGGATAGGTTGGTGAATGAATATAATTTACAGGGGCATTTAGATGCATTAGATGAACCAGATGTGGAGGAGAATGATATCAGTGCAAGTAGTGAGGGGGGGGCTCTGGTAAATAGTCACGATGACGAATGGGACGAAGAATTCGATCAGTCACTACAAGGTCTATCCCAAGAAGAACTCATTGACGAACTCGTCGAAAACTCACTAGAATTATCCGAACTAGAGATGGAGATTATATCTCAAGAAATGGAACGAGCCGAGTTGGAGCGAAAGGGAGGTATAATAGGTGAGGGTGAATTAGGCGGGGGATTGGACTATGAGTCATTGGACGATTCGGATTTGAGTGACAATGCCGCTTATCGTGATTTTAGGGCCATGGTATTGGAAGATTATCAGGAGAAGAAACGGGCGAGAATGAAGGCTGGGGGAGCCATCGATGAGGGGAAGAAGAAGAGTGATTCCACGGATGCATCAGCAGCTGATGCAATTACAAACTGGTCGACAAAGGAAGATTTGTCCGTGTACCCTCCAGATTGGAAAGATTATGATTCCTCAGGAGCCTTCCAGCGTGACTTTGCTACGGAAGATGATGACTCGTGGGTGCCTCCGTCAGAAGAATTTATCCCATCTAGCTCTCACGAAAAAGCGACAAATGAGGGGAAGAAGAATCCTCCAAAAGATACTACTGAGGAGGCTTCCACAAGCGATAATCTCGACAACACGATAGATTGGCTGCAGGCACGTCGTTCTCGTCTAGGAGAAGATGAACCCAATACCCCCCGAACACCAACTCATTTGATGACACCACAACAGGCCGACTCGTTCCGCCATCAAAATAGTCAAATCCCCGTCATACTACACACACTCCCCACCACAACCGAACTATCCGAATCGTTATCCGCACAAGGGGGTACCGATATCCACATCATCGACACTACCGAATTCACTTCCAAGCAGGGTGTAGGACCAGGCTGCAAATACATCATGCTAATCACCGGCCGTAACTCATCTCACATTCGCGTACTGGCCGAATCCGTCGTACGGAATTTGAAGGCCAGGAAATTAAGCGAACGTGGTGTCATGGGGGCAATGCAGGGTGCCGAGGGGGGGTCCGATGTTTTTTCGAATAAACAGACTAGGAATCGCGCGAGAAGGAATGGGGCGATGAATGTTTCGGGAAAGATTGATGACGAATGGATTGTGGTGGATTGTGACAATATTCATGTTCATTTGTTGGAGGAGACTACTAGGAGATGTTTGAATATTGAGGGGTTGTGGGATTTATCTAATCCGAGTGAGTAGTACACACCGTGATTTTGTGTATTGAAGACTTTAATGTCGCACTTTGCATCATATTTGATTCGTTGTTGATTTTATTTTGTTTCTTTTTGCAGACTCTGATGGCAGTAAGTTGCGAAATTTAGATTGCGAAGATGATGATGCAGTTGATACTTACGTGAGTAAAATTGTCGCAACAACATGATTGTTAGACTTCATGCATCATGTCATAATTCCATCTTCTTGTTCGATATATTGTTTTCCCAGGTGGCGGAACATCCAATCCCCGATGAGTATGCAGCCAAGATATTCAATGTCGGAGGAAGGGGTAGAACGGATGGCTGGATATCCGGAGGCATGCCAGGTGGTAGGGTACAATCGGTCCCAATATTCCAGAAAAAGAGTTTTAGTGAAAAGTGGAGTGGTGAAAAGAGCGAGCGCAGGAGCAAACGGGCCGTACGACGCGGAAGACGAGCGTCTATATTCTAACTAGTAGATTATACCATTTAGAGAGATGCTCCTAAGATTCAAATCACAGTACTCGATTTATTGAATGTTTTCTTCTTCGGGTCAGAATCATTCGAAAATTCACATGTGAATCTGCAGTATGATTTTGCGTCATCCGCAAGTACTTTCCCCTTCATAGTGACACAAGTGAACAATGACAGGTGGGTAGCCAATACATTACCCAGTGCAATAGCATCCTCCCTTGATGCTGCATATTCATTATCAACCAAATAGGATACAAGATCACAACCCAAAAACACGTTTTTGTAAGATTTCATTTGCAGCTTCCTGTTCCTTGACTCTACTCCTCCACCATTACTGAGCTTTTCGGCAATAGCGTAGAGTGTCAAACTTTCTTCTTCCATAGCCTGGCGATGGAGCACCAATGCATCGCTTTGCCCTTGCGCAGGTATGCTTGGGGTCTTCAAGACATTGATATTACCGCTTGAATGTGTAGTGCCGGTGATGAGCATGTCTTGGGCATTCTTTTCTGGCATGTTCAAACAAGCAAGGGCGGTGACAGACACTTGATCTTTGTCGACAATGTACCGATTTGCAATGCCGTGATTGACAACATTTAGACAGGAAGGAGTGATAATATTCTTTTCGACAGGAATTGAAAACGAAAGGACCTTTCCATCCTCTGATGCAGAAGAAAATGATACACTACTACTTCCGCCATCTTTCACTTGAGGACCTTGTTGGATGGCCGTTATAGCCTGGTTATGAGCACCAGTCACGCAAATGACTTCTTTTTTGACAATTTCCCCATGTGTCTTGGTCCCGTCGACGTTCCAGACACGCAAGTTGCCACTCCTAGAGCCTGAAACAAGCATCGCATTCCCTTTAAGGAAAGTTAAAGAGGTTATGGCAAATTGCATAGTCTCCTCGACTGTAGAAAGCTCTGATTTGTTTCTCCAGGAAAAAGTGCGTACACACGAGTAAATCTTTGCTGTGCGAGGGAGAAATACTTATAAATGCAACTATGAGCTCGATATATGATGAAAATTTAGCCCGGTGAATGAGCTTTCCCACTCACCATTAATCCCAGAACGCCAAAGCCTACAATTTCCCATGCGGTCTGAAACACGAGGGATAAGGATATTTAGTATATTTCCATGTAAATGAAGATATTGCACTACGAAATACATCTCACTCACCTCCCGTCAGAATCAAACCCTTCTTTCTCACTGATGTAATTGATTCCACGACTGCATCATGCTTGAGCTCCTGTTCCAGCTTCACCTCAGCCACATTTCCTCCCTCAAACGGCTTATCGTTCGGCTGGTCAATATGTTTCATGGACCACATCTTCACTACCGGGTGACGCCCGCTAATGGTAGCAAACTCGCAGGAACATCCAATAATTTGCCGTTCTTGTGCTGCTTTTTGAACAGCCCCTGATCCCTCTTTCACTGCCTTTTGTATCATGCTTCCAGCCATTGCCATGTCCACTTTGTCTGTCTAAAATTAAATAAATTAGTGGTATGGGAAGAAAGTTGTAAGCCTGATAAAGTACGAATTACACCTGTTCAGAAAATTACAAGGATGCATCACTTACAGGGCGGACATACTTGCCATCCTCCATGATGGTGATATCAAGGATGCTTCGCCTGTCCATTTTGTCGAAGGTGGCAAGCAAAATTTGATGCGCAATTGGATCATCACCGCTATCGTCACAATTGAATCTCGAATCCCACAACTTGATGACCCTGTCTTTGCTGCCTGACAAGAACCGACCTTTGGCATCTACTTTTGCCAAGCATGTGATTCCGGTAGAATGTCCAACAAAGTCTCGGACGAATTGGAGAGTTGACTTTCCATCGATATTTACTAGCTTCCACATTTTAATGACTCGGTCACATTTTGATGCTGTTAAGAAATGGCCTTTTCCCAAGTCAACAATGGACGAAACGGCATCTTTTACATCAGATGTAGTCAGAGCACTCTTTGTTGATACTGAATCCCTGGCCGAATCTATCGAGCCGACGGAAGAAGTTACAGATTCACTTACAGAACCAGTACTCATATCAGATGTGGTTCGTTGGCTAGCCTTGCTGCCAGCCCTGCTATAGCCATAAAGCTTACCCAACGACTGTACAGTGACAGCATTTAAGTGGGCATTAGAGTGGGATGGCCCTAGTATGCCGACATGCTCTGATCTGGAGGAACTTAGAATGCCCCTGATTGCCCCGGATTTTCCTCCTGATTCTAACGAAGCTGCTTCGACGATCTCTCGTCCTTCCTCTGTTAGCAAGTCTACGAATTGCCCATTTACAAAGGTTAGTTTAGTCTTCGGCTGTCGTTTGATCTTCATTTTCTTATTATTTACCGGATCAGAGGATTTGGACCTTGCCATTAATGGTACCTTCTTGTTAGATAAACTGGGACTTTCAACAGGTGCATCTGCTCCTCCATCATGCGTATGCCTTGCTTCTGGGGGGCTTAAAGATTCATCAATTGTGTCGCTGCTGACACTCTCCTTAAAAATCATGCATCATAGCAATATTACTGTTAGCCACCTATATGCTTTATTGCACGACAAGAGCAATAATGGTCATACCAATCATGCAACACTTACCTCGTGCACCACAGGCATTTTGTTCACATTTTTACTGGAACTGGAACGAGATTTTTTCTTCCGCCTCTTTTCCCTCGGCAAGTTCCCAAACCACTCGTCATCGTCCTTTTCCTGTGGCCCTCCTGGGCCCCAGCACAACGCGCGGCGGCATTGACTGCCTTGCGGGCAAGAGCCGGCATTGGATTGAGAGTTACCCATCAGTTAGAGGACATCTGCGCTATGCTGCCATCGCAATCTTGGCAAGAGCTCCATGCTCAATGTCAATGGGGCACTTCCCTAATAAACTAAGAAAGAAAGCAAACGTTTTCTGCTTTATGTCCGTCAAACATTCGCAAAGATCTGTTCGCAATTTAGAGGGCTTTACCTATCCTCACCTTTTTTTGCTCATCTCTAACTTGAATGAGGGAAGTTTCCAACGGGCATTCTTAGAGGGCATCCCTGAGCCCGTCCTAAAGGCCTACGAAAAAGGCCGAGACACCCTCTTATATTTTATGGCATCATAGTCTATCTAGCTAACGTAGGTACGTACCTAGGTAGGTAGATAGATCTGCAAGCTTGAAATCTCTTGCAACTGTGTACAATACCTATGAACAAAAGTAGGATGTTGCAGTGAAAGTAAAAAAGATGACGAAACATAGTCCTAACAGTAGAATGATGAATCACTTGATTGGTACACCATAGCATATCTAGTGGACTTTATATGTTAATACACGCAAATATTTCTACTCTGGCAGCAATCCTTTCAAAACAAATGCTAATGAATCCTCAACTTTTGTTGGCATCACTCCTTCTTTTTCCAAATCTGAAACATCATCTCCATTCCATATGCCCGTTCGCACCAGCGCTGAGTTCCAACCCATCGTATGAGCAAGTGCCACATCTGAATAGGGATTGTCACCCACAGTCCAAATTTCCAACTCTTCTATGGTAATATTTGCTGGGCATTGAGCAAGCAGTTTGGAAAGAGCAGTTTTGCCTGTCAGAGGTGTCGGTTTGCCAACTGTTGTTGCATGAAGTGTCCGTCCTTTCTTTTCTGTAGTTGCTGATTTTGGTGATATTGTTTTGGATGAATAATATGATGTAGAAGTTGAAGAAGTGGCAGATTGATACAGTGTTTCAAGGCATTGTCGATATGAACCCTGTGTCAACCGCGGATGAGCTGCAAGACCTGAGTAGACCAGATCAGGATTGGTAAACCAGACCTCCACCTCTTGCTTTGCTTCCTCGTTCTCTATCAGTACGCGACGCCCACTAGGGTTTCCATTTGTCAACAGTACATCTAAACAAAGCTGCAATGCCTCCCCCAAATCTTCGGGGTCTTCAAAGAACAAGATAGCCTTCACAGGATCCTCAGCATCATCTATCTGTATTGCATCTTCCTCTCTTCTCCTAGGAAACAATGATGGATGCCTCTGTCCGTATTCACGAACGCCCTCTGCTTTGGTAAGTCCATACGCACGTGCTACCTCTGCACAGTGCTCACCCACTATCAATACACGATGTTCTTTCAGCCGAGGCACGACTTCTGATCGCAGAGGCGTGTGTGATAATATTACCTGGTCAGGAGATATGTCCATGACAAAGGTCTTTGAAAGTTTAGCCGCACGGGTAGATTCGAGTTGACCACCGCCATTGGTGCACACAACAAAGGGTATTTGCATGGATCGGAGTTTATGAAGAGCTTCCTTAGATCCAGCTATGGGAACTCCTTCGTTGGATAGGCAGCCATCAATGTCGAGGATAAATGCTAGTTGACGATGGCCATGTTTCTTTGGCTGGGTAGTCATGCTGACGTTTAGTTGCACCCTGTACTTAATCGATCTCACACGTGAGTAGACTTAGGTCGATATCGATAGCTCCTTCCTTTTCAGCCCTCGACGTGGTCGTATTATATTCTGTGTTTGTTGAATAATTCTCTTATGTAAAGTTAAATAGAGAGTGACATTCATTGGCTTAGTGGAGCTTAGGCTGGGGCAGACTAGCAGTATCTCCCGGCTACGATGGACTGTCATATGGAGAAATGGCGG
>JALLAU010000899.1:0-12180 GCA_036939495.1 Thalassiosira hispida
CAATACATACACCAAGTGTTTTGAAACACCTCAGAAGCAATGGCAGTCCCTCCTTGTGTTGCAACACATCATTTGCCATGCTGTGAGGGGTCCACTTGTCTGGCTCTAGTCGAAAAATAAGCAAACTGAATCTTACCATTTGGGCATAGAGTAATGACTTCTATGATTGGATGTGCCAGAAGAAGCTTATCAGACCTGACTCATACACCAACCAAGTGTTATGGAACACTACAAGAGCAATGACGACCCTTGTTGTACCCCAAAACACCATTACCATGTTAAGAGGGGCCCACTTGGCTGGCTTTGCCCAAACAATGTGCCCAAAGATTGTAACCATTTTGGAACCGAGTGATGCATCAGACGATTGGAGGTGCCAGATGAAGCTTCTCGTACCTGCCTTGTATATTCACCAAGTGTTTTGAAACAACTCAGAAGCAATGGGTGCCAACCCTCATGTTGCAACACACCATTGGCCATGACAAGAGGGTCCCGCTTGGCTGGCTCTGGCCAAAAACAAGGTGCTCTTGCCAAAAAAAGATGCCAAATGATTGGAACAGTTTGGGCATAGAGTGACGCCTTAGATGTTTGGAGGTACCAGAGGAAGCTTCTCACACCCTCCCAATACATACACCAAGTGTTTTGAAACACCTCAGAAGCAATGGCAGTCCCTCCTTATGTTGCAACACATCATTTGCCATGCTGTGAGGGGTCCACTTGTCTGGTTCTGCTGTCGCGCCTCCTACTCCTAGCTAGATCCTGATATGGTATTGCGAGCTCTCATTGCGCTTGTCTCCTTGAGAGCAGATTATTTAGGTGAACCCTGTCTACTTCCAAATGACGAATGATGATGTAAAGGTCCCAACTTGCTGTGGAATGAGGCGTCGTTAGCATGGCTCTATTTGTAGACTCGCTGTGAGGCATCCTTGTTTGCT
This sequence comes from Thalassiosira hispida, assembly GCA_036939495.1. Classification (NCBI taxonomy): domain Eukaryota; phylum Bacillariophyta; class Thalassiosirophyceae; order Thalassiosirales; family Thalassiosiraceae; genus Thalassiosira; species Thalassiosira hispida. The sequence goes on from JALLAU010000899.1 coordinate 933, forward strand.
GTTCTGTTGTCGGCATCGCACCACCAGTTGCAACACCACCACTTGTGCCCCGCCTACGCCGGACTGGCGAACGATGACAAAAAGGTCCTGATCTGCCAACATTTTTGGTGGAAGGCGGCATCGTTGGCATGGCGCCGCCAGCCACAACACTGCCACTTCCTCGCCTATGACAAGCTCTCCGTGGTGTCTCTGCTGCCATGAAGTCAAATCAAGAAGTGAACATGCATTATTTTATTGATCATGAGTATTGATGCGTTGGCATCAAGTCTTGTATTGAGCTCAGGCTTATGTTGTACTTGAAGCGGCGAGCGGCGTAAGCAAAAATTACGCCTCGGCGTAAAATTTTACGCCGTGGCGGGGAGTTTAGGGGGCGTGCCCCCAATCTTGTTTCATCCTGGTGGAAAAATATCTGCGTCGGTCAATAAATCTACGTCGTGGGTCTTTTGTATTTTAGCTGTTATCATTGGTACGGACGAAAATACTCCGTACACCAAAGTGGCTAGCCCATGGGGACGTAGATCGAGCTTCTACACGTTCCTACGTACCTACCTATACCACAACGATTGCGCCGCAAAACAGTCGATGCACGTGGCGCGACATGTAATGTAGCATGGTGCAACGCAAGCCTCGTCGTGACAAAATACATTACAATAACAACCTCCTGCACCGCACCAGCTGAGATCACTTCGATCTGCTCATATCACGGCCCAGCAGAAACCAAAGAAACCGAGAACGCACCGGAATCCTCCCCTATTGTAGATTGAACAATGGATCTTGCGTTCCGAGCCGACGAAAGATTGATGGTAATGCGCAGAAGCATCACTGACCATCTGATGGAATATCAACCCGCACGCGAAACTGCCGTGGCTGTTGCCATAGCCCACGCAGGACAACCCGATGCCCCAGAGCAACCCGATGCCCCAGATCAATCCGATGCTACCACTGTAGTTGGGCTCGCCCCGGCTTTGGAGAGCAAAGTATTTGCCATCAGAAATAATGATCCCAATATGAATCACCTATTTTTGGGAAGCGGCCTAGATCCGAGGGCGTGGAAGCAGTTGGGGCGTTGGATAGCCAACAGTAACCATGTGTTCTATTTTTGCCTTTTGCATTGTCATCTTAAAGGGAAAGCAATGGCTGATCTGTGCGCTGGGCTGCAGCACAATCAATCTATAAGGGAATTCGAGATTGGCGACAACAAGCTGAGAAGTGAAGACATGAAAAGTCTGGCCCCATTCATAAGCAATAATCCAAATCTTCATACGTTGAATATAGAAGGATGTTTGGGATCATGTGGTGTTGACTTATTATCCTCTGCGCTTATGTGCCGTGCACAGAGCGTAGAAAATATTTCCCTTGACGGCAACTGCTTGGGGAGCGGAGGCGGAGGAGTCCGAGAGGCAAAGGGAAACTTCGATACATTGATTACGGCGCTGGACAAGAACAGAAATTTGAGGCGCCTCTCCTTGATGGGGAATCTAATTGGGGAAAAAGAATGCACTTCGTTGGCAAGACTATTACAGAATCCAGAGTCCAGGCTCAAAAGTTTAATCCTGAGGCACAATATCATCGACGACAAATGCGCAGCCATCTTGGCGGGATCATTGACAAACAATGTTCAACTGAACAACATAGATCTTGATCGAAATGAGCGCGTTCAAGCAAAGGGGCTGATGGCATTCTTGCAGCTCATCAGTAGTACACCCAGTACAACAATTCACATCATGGCACGATGGAGGCTCCCCGACTCAACAGATGAAATGAGCGCTGCCTTGAAAATCAAGCTCAACGAGCCTCTGCACAATCTGACTGCCCAACTTCAGTCTCATGAAGAATTCCCTTGGAATTCGGATATGGCAAAGGTAAAATTTCTGTTCGACAGGACACGGTTAGACTGGAGTGAGACACCATTCTTTTACGGCATGAAGGAGGGTGATTTTATTGAAGTTGTTGCAGACTCTTATGGGATCAATGGTGCCCAGACGGCTGCAGAAGATACCACCAAGGGTGGAAATCATGGTATTTATGAGACCTTTAACTCAAACCACACAAACCACACACTATCCTCGCTGGGTTACGAAACTGCTCGAAAAAGGAATTTCGCCCACGGAACAGTCCTTCGGGAGTTTCTCGAGGCAAATAAGAAAGAAAATAAGGGTTCGGTGTCAAGGATTAAGATCTTTCGCCACCACGTTCAATACAATTTAAGTCTTGAAGAGTTCTGCGAGATTGATGTAGTGATCCAACCGAGAATTCTCGCTTGGGTGGGGAGGGCCCTAAGTCTCCCCCTCAGTGACGATGATGATGATCGTACCTATTTGAGTAATCCTGTCCCTCCTGTCGTGAGGTTAGATGCAACCTATAGAATCCTACGTGCCAAGCCAGAATGCATGGCGAATACCCACTCATTCCGATCTTGAACAGGTGCCGTGAAGATACGCGACTACGGCTTTTGAATTGCACGGCAGTTAGTCAAAGAAGAAGGGAATATGCACTGCAATTAGTTATATGGCTCTATTCACTTATTTTAAAGGTGAATGATCATTGTTGAGTTGGTGTTTGTATAAAATACTATTAATTTAGGGAACCGTTGAATGTTGCTTTATTCATATTATTTTGATAAAAGGTATTCACGGCCACAACATGGGTTCTTGAGGAATAATTACTGGAAGGAGGTCCGGGAGTAATTACGGGAAGTGGAGAGCAATAAATGTAAATCGAATAAGTTGGTGTTATAAGTATGCATTGTTGAGTTGGTGTTTGTATAAAATACTATTACTTTAGAGAACCGTTGAACCCAATCTTATTCATATTATTTTGATAAAAGGTATTCACGGGCCGAGCTTCGCAACGCATTTGCATCTTTTTTTGAACTGAATAAAGGGTAGGCCTTATTGCATCAAGAGATAGAATTGATAGATGGCATTTGCATCACACTCTCTGGAAAAATCAAGCAGTTCACTAAGTCTACCACTGAGATGGCCAGAAACAATGCCAGCTGCTATCAAGGTTACTCTACACATCTGAACGTCGTGGCACATATCATACCGAAGAAGTAGCAGTAGAATGAGGTTGAACACAGTACCAAATGCTTGCGAGTGGATTTGGTTGCGACAGTCAGCGGTAAGATTGACCAAAAGACGCGCTATAATTTCGTGACAATCATCTTCGTCCACCACCTGATGGTTATAAGTTGCAATTGCACTAAGGAAGTCTTGACTCGTCAATATTCGAGATATGCTCTGGGCATTTGCAGAACCGGCAGAGGAAATGGCCATGGTTTCTCGATCTCCCTGAAGAATATTTGCAACTGCGCTCACAGCTTTCCAGCCGTGATTGGGCATGTCATTTTTCACATGAGCTCCACAAAATAGAAGTGCATGGTCGATGAATAGACATACTGCCCCAGCAACGGTGCAGGGGGGCGATACATCGCAAAATGAAGTCTCATCGCAGTCAGTGGGATTTTCATTAGCCGGCTCAAGCTCTGATGCCACATTGCCTGCATGTTGAGGAGGGCTCTTTACCGGGAAGTCATCAAAACCAGAGAATATAAACGAGGATGCCGCTTCCTGTATGGCGTCTTCTTCGAATGAATTAACTGAAGGGTCCGCTGAAGTGAAAAGCTTCTTCACCACTTTCTTAACGAGTCCAAATTTTTTATTTTTTCGCGGCGTCCGGCAAGGGGTCAAAAAACTGACTTCGAGACTTTCGTCATCAGATGAGTAATCTGAAGTACAACTCTCCACGGAGGCAGATATACTGACGAAGTCGTCAGTATCTGCATCGGCAGAGGATTCCTCATAATTTGCAGTCTCGTAATTTGCAGTTGATGAGCTGACTATTGAACTTGAGCTTGAATCATAGGAGTGGTCCGGCTTGGACTCAGAAGAAGAACAAATTGACTCATCTTCTCCTTGCTCGTATGAATTTTCTACTTCAATTGCATCCTCCAATTTCACCCCAAACCAAAATAGTTGATGGAGGAATGCTTCATCTTCTCCAGAGTTGATAGCTGTATTGGATAGGCACGAACAGAAATTCTCTCCAATCTTGATAAGGCAGTGATACACTAGTTTGGTCACACTTTGTCGGGATTCTCCGTGAGATGAAAACAAAGGCAGAGCAGACAAGGCAGTGGCAAGCGAGCCATGCTCACAAGAAATGGAAAATAGATCTTCAGCTGTGCGCAGCTGTGGTGAATCGGGTCCAGGCAAAGGAAGGGGGAAGATTAGGTTGAATTGATGTGGCTCCAATTGCCTCCCAACGGATAGGAAAAATGTGGCGAATCCTAATGAATCCATCTCTTTGGCAATAGAGACTATTTCAGACAACATCGATTTTCCCACTTTCCATTTCTGCAAGGGGAACACGTTTTCCTCGCTGATGTTGCCTTGGCTTCCACTGCCAAGACATTTCTCAACAGCTTTGGAATCATTCAACAATTCTATCACTTTCAAAGTGATGACCCGCAACGCAGATGAACTTGATCCAAGACTTTTAACCTTGCGAAAGGTAGTCCTGATGTGATCCCTCGCAAGCTTCCTGTATGACCCATTGGCAAGACTCTTGGATGAAGTAGCTTGACCTGCGTGATTAACCAGCTGCCATTCCAAATCGAGGTTGCGTGGTGATGCTAAGCTCAAAAACGAAATGAAGAGAGAAGGGGTAAATAGTGGCGGCGCAACGATACAGTTGCCGACATGGAAGGAGTTCATGGCCATATTCTTTCTAGATCTCTGCCCTGCATAAAGTGTGCACCCGAACGACAAGGGACAAAAAGGACCCAATGATATTTCACGTTCGCTTGTTGTTGCGCCATTCATCCACAACGACGAGCTCCCAAGATGACAGATCTCGCCAAGAATGGAATGTTTCTCTAGAACTGGTAGGAGTTCTGAGCACCGACCTTCCTGTGTTGAGTGCCAGTGAGCAACAAAAAATAGGTTCAGCCTGAGGTTTACCGTGAACAAATCTAGAGCAATAGACCAGGGTCTCTTACATTTGGTTCCACAATCGATTCATCGCTGCTTTCATTATTTCTGCATGGAACCGACCAACAGTATACCTTGCCGTCATTTTGAGCAATATTCCAAGTTATACGGCAGCCGTGTCGACTTGAAAAATTACCTGATGTCCAATAAGCCACTATTAAGCTTTTCTTATGCCCAACGCGACAATCAACTATACTACTGTTCTCGAGAAGAGATGGTCTATAAAGAATTGGTCCTGTCTGATTAACACATACAGCAACCAGCCCTTGAAAAATTGTCACAATCCCTATCACAGCAATTGCATCATGCGAAGCTTGGTGCAACAGATGGGAAATCAAGCGCTAGGATGTTAGTTGAAGTTTGCTTCATTTCAATAAAATCTCAAGATCACACATCTCACCCCCAACTTCCGCTTCTGTACCCAGATCAAATAAAAAGGACCCTCCAGCAAGAAATGCGGCAGTCACTGATTCAGTTGCAGATAAATCAGGCGACCTCCCGAGTTGCAGCGGTATTCTTCCGCAAGTTGAGTTTCTTGCAAGAACAAGCTCATATTTCTCATTCAGTGATTGGGTTGCCTGCAGTTGATATACAACATACTTCACACAACTGCTGCCCCCTTCCTGACAAGAAACACATGTCAATAGAAGAAGGGCACGGTTTGACGACGGGGATTGGCAGGAAGAAGACCCATCAGCAGGATTTCTAAGAATTGACATGGCGTGTACTCGAAATCCAGGTGGCAAAGCCAGACCAAGGGGGGCGGCATCACTATCATTTGCTTCCTGAGAATGTGCAGATGATTCTTTCAGCAATTGGCTTTCCCCAAAGCCAAGGCTGAATCATTGAACCAATGTCGGCGCGGCAACTTAGTCTTTGATGAAATAAATCGAAAAATTATGAATCGATACTTGTGTAACATACCGCACTACAACTTACCTTTTTCGAGACCAACACACTAAGTGTAGCGTGTCAATATCTGTATAATGCACAACAGCGAGAAGAAAATCTTCATCGGCAGCACACTCCCACCAAATCATACTTGAAATACGAAACCGCTGCTCGTCATTTACGTTGCTAAACATTTTCCATCGAGGAGACTGGGATGGGGATGGATTCGGCGATGATACCGAGCCTGGTTCTCCAGTTTCAAGCTTATGCATCCGGGATAAATCAAGCACACACAAGCCACGTGAAGCAGCAATGGCGATGGAACGTCCATAATCTTTCCCTACGGCAGCAATTTGGCATGATCCATTAGATGCAACATATGGGGGTGGCACACGAGACTCTTCCCATTGAAGGGAAACGTCTATAGTGCTTGATGACTGGTAAACATGAAAGCGTCACAGCAAGAGAAAGAAGGGTGGTGAGTATAAATGTCATTGTTTCATCCTACGAGTTTCCAAGAGACATGCAGTTCTACGCACCCTATCGAGAATGGGAAATGTTATTGAATCGCGATGAAGTAAAATTGCAGATGGCTCATTCAACACCATGCGCCCCTCCGCAGCAAACCTATTTAGGGGCGACAACGTGCTCAGAGTGAAGATATGTTTACATGCTCGACGCCTTTTCCTCGAAAATGTCTGCTCATACACATGCACTGCACACAGCCCATAGTCATTGTCCTCTCCAAGTTGAAACCAAGAGAAGAGTGATGGCGCAGTGAGTATATCAGCATCGACATCCTGTCGGTGGTTGTATACACAGTAGGATGTTGAGCTAGCCAAAGTCAAACCTGGAACATTTCGCTTCCAATCCCATATCAAACAAAACGGCCGAACTTTCATAGAAGAATCAATTGAGCATGTCACAACTTGACTGTTTATTGCCACACAGTCTGTGCCTTGATGATAAAAAATTGACATTCCATGGGCACATTCTGAAAAGATAGACACACTCGGCTTTATGAAATCGGTCGGCCTCAAAGTTTCTTGTGACAGCGAGAACGTGTCATGTACAAGCTCTTCAATACAATCCCCATATGGCATCTTTAATTCTGAAACAAGTGCAATGTTTGCTCCAATATTTGGAGGAACGTTCCAACCGCCAGCCTGTTCTATGGATTCCTTTTGATCTTTTTGATTTTGTAACATGACTTCAGCAACAGTCCAAGCTTGTGCCACTACCATATCCGATTGCAAAACATTCGTCATGTTGTTGCTTTGCCGAATTAAATTGTCTTCGTCCAGACACGGAGATCGCGTCAAAAGAACAAGCACCAAGGGATTCAGCCATTTCGCACGTATGTAGCGCAAGCGTGAAAGTGATGCATCAGTGCATCCTGCCTTGGAAGAAGCACGAAACGTAGAAAGCAGATCAATTGTCATTTCAAGTCCAGTGTTCTTCGTTCCATTATTTCCGTTGCCACTATCACGATCAATGCTATTAGAACGACTGATTCCATTTTCTGTCCAATCATCTGAAAGAAAATTCGCTCGAAGCGCTGGTGAAACCACAAAAGAAGTGGTGTAAATATTAACACTCCCATCTCTCACAACAGCAGCAATGCGCCCCTTTGATTCAGACCCCTGCTCTCCCCCATAAATATCAAGCGGTTTCCAATGTGTTGGAGTGCACTGAGAGAGGTGAACAATTGGATTCAAGTAAGACCCATGGCCATTGGTAATAATTCTCTGGTTTGTTTGACTTTGATCCCGCATCTCATCCTTGCACACCTCTATACGGTTGTTGGTCTCGGACTCAAGTGCAACAGAACTCACTCTCGCCAAAGAGAAATCTACAAAGAGTAGTGTCCCATCAGCTGTACCCACTAATAACAATGAAAATGATGAAGGAGAAGACTTTCCCCGATAATGATCAGAGGGAACATTGCACATGCATGTAGCAAATTGTAAAGAGGGTGTCTGGACAGGACTACTGCTGGTGCTTTTGCCACCAGAGAGATTACGAAGGAAGGATCGATTTGGTATTGCTTCATTTTCCTTTGCCAAATTATTGGCACCATGTCCATTATTCAGAGGTTGTTGTGTACGCACTATTTTCGGTTCATGAGCTACATATGAATTTCCCCTCGAAGATGATGTGGATAATAAACTAGGGAACTCCTCTTGTGATGACGACACCTCGCCAAATTCATCATTCCTCTCCGTCTTCTGCGCATTATCAGTTTCTATTTCCTCCTTCGTTTTCTCTCCCTCGAGTGCCTTTTCCACGATGTAATCAGGCAATTTGGGCAACTTGTGCTGCTTTTGCTGTTGCAACTGTTGTTGGGATGAAAAGTTATTTGCCCGAATCCGGAAAATCACTATCGTAGATGTCGGTGAACTTTTGCCACTTGATGACGGTGATGTATCATGGCAAGAACCAGAAGATGGTAGTATCAACTCATACTTCATTGGCAATGGGATAAGGCATGCTAAATGTGTTTCATTTGACGAAAATTCGATCGATGCATTGGGTGCGTAGGTCGAAGAGCTTTCCTCACTTCTCCTTTTCCTCATGATCCCCAGAGGAACTCTACTTTTTGTTTCCCTACTCGACATGGCATCAATATTAGAAACAAAGGGGGATGTGGTAGGCATGATCTGGACCCGTAGTTCAGCAATGACATTAAATATAGTGTCAGAATCTTGCGTGTGTAATGGACTTTTTGCAGAAGGACCCCTCTGCTCTCCTCTTTCTTGATTGCTAGATTCATGGTTTGATGAACTACCCCCCTCTTCAAAATCCACTTTGCTCTCATTGTCATCATTCGAATTGTCTCTTTCAGTTGTGTCGCTATCAGCATTAGGAGTTGAAAGTGAAAGAAAATGATAGCTAATAAACACAGTGGCAGTCAGCGTTTCGTCATCATTGGTTCCCATTGTCATGATTTCATCATGATTTTGCATCATTTCGCTTCCGCCACTTTGCTCTTTTTCATCTTGCTGCCCTCGAGAAATACTATGAGGAAAGGGCCGAGACGAGGCATGGCGAGGCCCTGTCCCCACAGCGATGGGGAATACCATTGTTGGCGTTGGGCGTTGGCTGAGATGAGAAAATTGCCTTGCTACCTACGACAGCCTACGACTTGCCTCTACGACGAACAGCCTTCGTGCTTTGTTGCAGCATCAAGTCACCTCCTGCCTCCTGGCGTGGGTGCTGCTACAGATCTGCGCCTCTACTCTGTGGTTCTGCCCAGGAGTCGCTCCACGACAGGTCGAGAGATCATTATTTCAGTTTTCAGCTTTGTCTGTGCTTTGTGCTAGTTTGTGCTTTGGCCTTGGTGCTTTTGCCCAGAGTTTTGCCCCGCCGCGCCGGCCGCGCCGCCTGAACCTGATGAAGCTGGAAGACCGCCAACAACCAACATCACCACCACCATCACCAATCACCACTGCCACTGAGAGTGAGAGCTTCGCCAATAGCTGCCAATTGCCATTCACTGATTCACCTGCATAAACCTTTGCCATATTATGATGACTCCAGCAGCCATTGTGGCGTGCAACGTTTACATCACGGCAGCGACATCACAATCTTCTACGTTACTAAGTTTGCTGCGGCGTGCACAAGATCAATGCCGCCAGCTTCGCATGCAAGACGAAGGTGATGGTCACCATCATAACACCGACACTGCTGGGAGGAATGATGCATTTTCGGGAAACAAACGGATATCACCAGTGGCAATTATACATGCCTACGCGGATATACCCTACGATCGATCATCGTTTCACCTCGCGGGAAGATCAAATCATGTATCTGAAGTGGCAAGTAGACTGATATGCAATGCTCTGAATGAAATTGATTTGGACAGCAATAACCAACCCGGAAAGGATGAGGAGTCTCGTCATCCATTTGTAGGTTTGGTGGATCATGTCTCTGTCATGCCATTGGCATATCCATTGAATAACAAAAATGGCTCATCCGAAGACGTTGTTTCTAGATATGAAGCTGCAGCAAATGCAGCACGTGAAATTGGAAGGCAGATCTCTAAAACAAATTTAGTCAACGTTCATTACTATGGAATGGCATGTCCCAACAATACACCTTTGGCAACAGTGAGAAGGGAGAGAACTTCTTTTTTCAAGTCTGGTGGTGCAATTGATATAGAACATTATGTTTCACAAACAAAAGAAACACCTATGGCATTGAAAGGAGATACGACCATTGGAACCCCGGACAAATTTGTAGAAAATTTCAACATTCGTTTGACATCCAACGTCAACTTTGACCAGGCGAAAACACTGACTCAATTTCTAAGAGGAAGGAATATTAACACCAAGGGGTATGGGGTTGCAGGAGTTGAAGCATTGACTTTGCCATACGTGAGAGATTCTGCCAAGGGAGGCAAAGTGTACGAAGTGGCATGTAATTTAACCAATCCAAAAGAAGGGAGTGTAGATCAGATACAGTCACAGCTAGAGATCTGGATTGAAAGACAAAGGCAACAATCATCTGAAACCCATGGCGGAAGTGGAGCCACTGAAGGCGACGCATGCAAATTGAATTATAAATATTTTGTGGAAGATGCATACCGTGTTGGAACAACGGAAGATCAATGCATTCGAGTGCTTTTGAAGGACAACGAGGATAATACTGATGTGTCCAACTGTGAAATGCTTTGGAAGGAGTATGACCAGCAAATCTTTCGTAAATTCGAAGAATATTTGCAATAACCAACTAACTGATAATGTCCACTACACACACATTCAGCACCCTCATAGGCTACGGATCTATCAATCATTCCTCTTTCTGACTAATCACTCCCCTCAGCAACGCCACACCCTAAGGTCAGGTGACCTACTTGATCAAGGTTCTAGTTGTTGATACGAAAGTCCCTGGTTCGATTCTCTCTGTGCCACTGCACTAGAACCTTGAATGGATAGCCCCACTCTCGTAGTACATGTTCCTCGTCGCAGTAAGCCCGCTACTTCCAGCTTCATAGGACACCGACCAACTTCAGGTTCAAATCCTGGGGGGCTTAGACTGGGCTACCACTTAAAACCATCCACTTAATGTAATAAGGGGTTAGTTACAAGCTACGTGGGGTCCGTCGTAGTAGTAGCAAGACAAGTCAAATAACCAGAAGGGTGGTGCACACGCAACACTGGGCGATGGTGCTCCTACCTAGGTATGGTAGTGATTCAGTGGCACCCGGGTAAAATATATTATTCTATCATAGAATATTATTATTGGCAATCGACGACAAAATCGATTATGCCCTTCAATATGTGAACGGATGGACAATTCCGTTTCTTACTCTACTACCAATAACGCCGCCAGGGCTGCCAAAGGTACTTCAAGACGCCGCC
>JALLAU010000900.1:0-12155 GCA_036939495.1 Thalassiosira hispida
CCCTTATGGTAGTACCAAACCACTTTCCATGCCATCACCATGTGCTAGAACCACTCAGAAATGGACCAGCATTTCTACCTCATCAGCCAAATGAGGGGACACTTACGGAGGAAGTAGAATGATTAGTTGGGGTGGACACAAGGCCAATCATTTCTACCCAGGCATGCGGTTGACTTGCTTGTGGTATGGAAACAGTCTCACAACACCATTTTCACATCCAGCAGTACCTTTCATATCATCGCCATGGGCTAGAAACCAATCAGAAATTGGCCAGCAGTATTTGATGAGCACAAGCAAGACCTTGGGGGACCACACACAGAGAGGAGTAAACATTGTGCATTGTTGTCAAAGCAAGACCATCATTGGTACCCAAACCTCATAGAAACTAGCTGGAGGTATAATGTAAACAACCTCAAAACACTCACTTATGGTAGCACCACACAACTTTCCATGCAATAAAAATGTTCTAGAACCCCTGAGAAATGGACCAGCCTTACTACCTCATCAGCCAAATCTGAGGGGACACTTACGGAGGAAGTAGAATGATTAGTTGAGGTGGACACAAGGCCAATCATTTCTACCCAGGCATGTGGTGGACTTGCTGGAGGTATGGAAACAGTCTCACAACACCATTTTTGCATCCAGTACCTTCCATGTCATCGCCATGGGCTAGAAATAGAAACCACTCAGAAATTGGCCAGCAGCATTTGATGAGCACAAGCCAAACCTTGGGGGACCACACACACATAGGAGGAAGCATTGTGCATTGCTGTCAAAGCAAGACCAATCATTGGTACCCAAACCTCATGGAAACTAGCTGGGGGTATAATTTAAACAACCTCACAACACTCCCTTATGGTAGCACCACACAAGTTCCCATGCAACAACAATGTTCTAGAACCACTTAGAAATGGACCAGTCTTGCTACCTTATCAGTGAAATCTGAGGGGCCACTTACGGAGGAAGTAGAATGATTAGTTGGGGTTGACACAAGGCCAATCATTTCTACCCAGGCATGTGGTGGACTTGCTGGAGGTATCCAAACAGTCTCACAACACCATTTTTGCATCCAGTATATTTCATGTCATCACCATGGGCTAGAAACCACTCAGAAATTGGCCAAGCAGCCAAATCTGAGGGGAATCTATTAGTTGGGGTTAATTCATGCCAATCATTTCTACCCAGGCATGCGGTGGACTTGCTGGTGGTATGGAAACAGTCACACAACACAATTTTAACATTCAGTACCTTCCATGTCTCACCATGGGCTAGATGTCTCTCAGAAATTTGTTCAGCAGTATGGCTTGCGGGTGCCCAAGCCTCTGATGAGTACTAACTGTGTTAAGCTGATTTGTATTAAGCCCCTCATAGAAGAAAAAAATAAAGTCTAAACTTAAACCTGAACCTTATTGTGCATTATGATCAATGCAAGGCAAATCATTGGTACCCAAACCTCATTGAAACTAGCTGGTGGTATAATGTGAACAACCTCATAACACTCCCTCATTGTTGTGGTAGCACCACACGACTTCCCATGCCATAACCATGTTCTATAACCACTCAGAAATGGGCCAGCCTTTCTACCTCATCAGCCAAATCTGATGGGGCACTTACTGACCCATGCATGTGGTGGACTTGCTGGAGGTATGGAATCAGTCTCACAACACAATTTCCCTTTCATCTCATCAACATGCATGGGCTAGATGCTACTCATAAATTGGTCAGCAGTATGGCTTGTGGGTTCCCACACCTCTGATGAGTAGTAACTGTGTAAAGTTTATTTGCATTAAGCCCCTCCGAGGAGAAAAAAAGGCTAAACCTAAACCTAAACCTTATTGTGCATTATGGTAGAAGCAAGGCCAATCATTGGTGCCCAAACCTCGTGGAAACCAGCTGGGGGTATAATGTAAACAACCTCACAACACTCCCTTATGGTAGCACCACACAACTTTCCATACAATAACAATGTTCTAGAAACACTCAGAAATGGACCAGGAGCCTTTCTCTTTTTACCTCATCAGCCAAATCTGAGGGGCCACTTTCGGAGGAAGTAGAGTCATTAGTTGGGGTGGACACAAGGCCAATCATTTCTACCCAGGCATGTGGTGGACTTGCTGGAGGTATGGAAACAGTCTCACAACACCATTTTTGCATCCAGTACCTTCCATGTCATCGCCATGGGCTAGAAATAGAAACCACTCAGAAATTGGCCAGCAGCATTTGATGAGCACAAGCCAAACCTTGGGGGACCACACACACATAGGAGGAAGCATTGTGCATTGCTGTCAAAGCAAGACCAATCATTGGTACCCAAACCTCATGGAAACTAGCTGGGGGTATAATTTAAACAACCTCACAACACTCCCTTATGGTAGCACCACACAAGTTCCCATGCAACAACAATGTTCTAGAACCACTTAGAAATGGACCAGTCTTGCTACCTTATCAGTGAAATCTGAGGGGCCACTTACGGAGGAAGTAGAATGATTAGTTGGGGTTGACACAAGGCCAATCATTTCTACCCAGGCATGTGGTGGACTTGCTGGAGGTATCCAAACAGTCTCACAACACCATTTTTGCATCCAGTATATTTCATGTCATCACCATGGGCTAGAAACCACTCAGAAATTGGCCAAGCAGCCAAATCTGAGGGGAATCTATTAGTTGGGGTTAATTCATGCCAATCATTTCTACCCAGGCATGCGGTGGACTTGCTGGTGGTATGGAAACAGTCTAACAACACCATTTTAACATTCAGTACCTTCCATGTCATCACCATGGGCTAGATGCCTCTCAGCAATTTGTCAAGCAGCCAAAACGAGTGGACACCGATGTCCCTGCTTGAGAAACCAGTATGGCTTGTGGGTGCCCAAGCCTCTGATGAATACTAACTGTGTTAAGCTGATTTGTATTAAGCCCCTCCTAGAAGAAAAAAATAAAGTCTATACTTAAACCTGAACCTTATTGTGCATTTTCATCAATGCAAGGCCAATCATTGGTAACCAAACCTCATCGGAACTAGCTGGGGATATAATGTGAACAACCTCATAACACTCCCTCATTGTTGTGGTAGCACCACACGGCTTCCCATGCCATAACCATGTTCTATAACCATTCAGAAATGGGTCAGCCTTTCTACCTCATCAGCCAAATCTGAGGGGCCACTTACTGAGGAAGAATGATTAGTTGGGGTAAATCAAGCCAATCATTTCCACCCAGGTATGTGGTGGACTTGCTGGTGATACGGAAACAGATGATTAGTTGTGAGGTGGAAGAGGTACCACGTCACTATCTTTGGAGGATGATCGTTTGATGTTCCAATTGCCACTCTCACAAAGCGTACTTCTAAGATATAACTAATTCTGACGCTATCATTTGCCATGGTCCCTCTTTTTGTTTAATGCTATTGGTGGACAGAGTTGTACTTGCCATGGATTTTATCACCATCCCATTCGATTTAATCCCATTGCTGTGCTGGTGGGAGATTTGGTTGCTTTTCGAGTTGGAATTGTGGACTGTTTTCATCCTGACTTTGAAGAGAAAATGATCTTTCTTAATTTGTTAGAAGAAGGCAATTGGATATTCGATGATTCTTTGTCGGGTTCTTCTGGGATAAAGTACACAACACTACATACCCTCAGACCGAAGTTTCGCTAGAATCTGGCGATAATAAGCGATGAAAAAGATACCGCTCAGAGGATACCACAAGCTAGCTTAGTAGTTAAGTAGAATTGACGGTATCCATATATCGCCAAATATGATCACTGAAATGAAAAGAAGTACCGCCACGCCTCATTCCGACCGACGACGCCAGATATGGATCTCTTCCTGGCGTGGTTCTTGTGAACGCGTACGATATCGGTATCCGGTATCTGGTATCCATCATGTTGACAATGTTCGATCATGCTACAAGGGCCTGCTCGCTCTAGCTAGCTGCCTATCACCCCACGCTCTCACTTACTTCTACGCACGGCCATCAAATAAATAGCAATCGTTCTCATAGACTATCTAATCCGAGCTTTCAATAAACAATCATCAATCCCATTCGCCAACATTTCAATAGTCATACATAGAATCGAACATTCTTCAGAGAGACATCATTTCAATATACAGTTCCACGATGCCAATGAAGTTCCTACCAAAGACCAGCAAAAAGAATCACTCTTCGCCAGGAGAAGGACGTGTCATCTCCGACCAACACTTCCACGATGACATTTCTGACATTACCGACTTGAACTACGGCAGCATGGGAGGAGCCAGCTACACCAACAACGCCACATCCAAAAGTAGTAAGAACAAGCTCAAGAAGTATCTGCCAAGTTCCATCGGCGGCGGCGGCAGTGCATCGGGCGGTCCGACCAAGGGGTCGGCTGCAACACCTAACGCCCGCCCTGGAGTGTTGGCCACGAAACGATGGAAGGGCGGTGGCATCAAACCATCCATTCAAACATCATTGGCTCGTGCTCGTTCCATGGGGGCGGCGACATTATCTTCTTCTCGTGGTGGGTCATCATCAGCCGCCGGTGGGTTGCAAACACAAACAGCCATGATCACTCAAGGATCCCACCAAAAAGTTGACATCGAAACAACCCCCCTCTCCTCTTCCAAGGGATCAGTCTCAAGTCGTATCAAACAATACGAACAATCCAAGGTCAAGAATATGATCAAATCACGTGGCTTCATCAATCGAAGTAGCCCATCAGCCTCGCCTGCTAATGGCGTCGATGCTAAGGTCGAGTGTCCACGCAGATCAGCCACTCCTTCATCATCTACGTCTATGTGTGAGATGGAGTATTCTTCCCTAAGCAGCAGCCCTCTCGGCAATTTTTATAAGAATGGGGGGAACAAAATAGGCCATGAGAGTATTACCATGCGGACATCTCAGCAACATTCCAAGGATGCGGTGGGAGCGGCGGCAATGGCTGTCGAGTATGGAGTGGGCGAGGAACATTTCATTGGTTTGATTGATGGGATAAATAATGCTGCTGCTGCGGAGACTGGTTCTTTGGAGAGCAGTCCAGGGAAGGGCGATACTTCTCCTGAAGGGACATCCAATGAGGGTAAATCTACTCCCAGGGATGCTTCAAGTAGATTCAATCACCCTGACAACCGCATTGTCAACAGTATACATCTAGCCTCACGTGCCACCATTCAAACTGCCAACAGCGAGGCATCCTCTAATCCTTTGAAGGATGTTTCAGAGCGTACCGCGGTCTCATCCAACAAGAGGCCCAGCTATTCGACATCCAAAACTTCTTTTGCAGAGGAAGACAATGAGGAAATGAAAATATTGACTCTGCCAGGGAAGCAGCGAACTTGTAATAGTGGAGGTGGACGACAGTCTCCTCAGCAGCAGCAGATGGCCTTGCGTAATATACGAAAGGCTAGCAGCAGGAAATTGTTGGTTTCGTCTCCATCAATTAGAGCTGTATCTAATGATGTTGCTGTGTCTAGTACATCAGCCAAGGGCACAGCCAAACAAGCAATACGCAATGATGTAGGCAATGCGGCAGCGAGCGAGAAACCATCGGTCAGCAATAATGCAGAAGCATCAGCAGATAATACCAAGATCAAACAACAGTCAAGGTCAGGCTCGGGACGGGATGATGATTATGACACTCATAAGAGCACCAGGCCTGGGAAAAGCATCAGGTATGGAGTTAATGGTGAGTAACAGGGTTGTGAGAACCCATCTTCTTTTGTGTTGAAAGATTTTCAGATAATGCTAATTTTCTCTTCTGCATTGTCCTCTCCTATCGCTTATATCCATACTAGGCAAAGTAGCTACATCCGATCCCAATGACGAGTACAATCGTCAACGCAACTCACCCAAACGTAATCAACGACCTCAAAACAATACTCAGCAACCTAAACACAGACATCCATTCAAATACAGCAACAATGACTTATCTCAACTAGAAATGTTAGGACAGACCGTCCAAGCAGTACATGCTGTATTGCAAAGTGTATCCGTACCTCCAATATCATCAGGCGAGGGCAGCGGACAACCATACAAATTATGGGATGGAATCTTGCATGTATTACCAAGAACTCATCGATGCAGAAGAGGTTCCATGTCCAGTGATGGAGAATGTAGTGATATAGACTCCCATTGGCTTGGTGAAGAGGAGGACGAGAATGGATTGGAGTTCCCCATTAGAGTCACGTGCTGTTCCAAGGAGAATGATCAATCACAACAAGATGTAATAATGTATGGAAATGATACTTCGAATGATAGCAAGTATGCCATTGAGCTATCACTAAAGAAGAGGAAGTCAGACTCGTCGTCGCATCATGTTGCAATCATGTGGAATGCACACTCCGAGGATATCACCGCGGCACTTGAATGGGTACGACGTAAGGTACGAAGGAGTATCAAACGTGGACTGGGAATGAGTGTTGATGGAAATATGTTGCCTATAGTTTCGATTCGATTGCCTAGTATCCGCGATGACCCCAGGGGATCGATGCCGCCGCATGACAAGGACGAGAAGGCCGAAGAAGCGGAAGAACATGCTTCACCTGTCCCGATGGCAAAACCTATCCCCACCACAGCTACTTCTTCATCGAACAATGGCAAGGCCGAATCATTGAAAGATGGGTCACGAAGGATTATGGAGTCATCGCCCAGTATGCCCAAGGTTGTGAACGTACATCACGTGTCCATCTCTTCACTGCCACCATCCACTCTTCCATCCGGCAGTAGCGAGCAGCTTCATATGCCCGACCTAGAACAGATCATATCGTTGGACGAATATCGATCATTCAACTCCGCGTCAATTTCCAACGATCGCAAGCCACTGTCGTCGCCACGTAAAATGGGGCTTTCGCCACAAGACAATAATTCACCGGCGTACACGGCCAGTACTACCAAGGAGATGACCGAGAGTGAAACTTCCTCGGATGGCTATCCATCATCGTCACACTTTGGCAACTCCAACACTCATGTTGTGACCAAAGGCGATGTTATGACCGAAGAAAGCGATGATGTGCGTAACCAAAGGAGATGCGAAGACGATGTGTACAAGGCCGCCATGGGACTCACGAGTCAGAAGATTACGCGTAGTTTGTCTAATAGCGCTGGCGGTTCTTCGCTGAGGCTGTCCGCGGAAGCAGCCGAGGATATCACGCCAAATGCAAGCCACGAAGAATCTATTTCAACAGCTGATGGTGGAAAAGAGCCCACAGCCTACTCGGCGGGTGAAATACGTAAGATGGGAGTGATGAGTCAAAAGTCTATTAGACGATTGTCTTTCTTAGGAGAATCTTCATCTGCCACTCGTAAGGCCGATGACCTGCATGAACAGAACGAGGATTCATCTCGTCGTGCGCTAATGAGTCAAACGTCAACGCCCACAGAAACTGAGCTACAGTTGGATCATGTACCCATACCCATGGATAGATGCATGAGCAGGGGCTCCATCGATAGTCGTTGTTCGAGCGTCAGTTGGGATGGCTTGGACAGCATGAATGAATTGGACCACCCTCCTCCTCCTGCTGATGATGGGGGTGAGCTCGTCCCGCCGGGCGTGATTCGTAACATGACACGTGGCAGTATGAGTAGTTATTTGGCAAACTCCATCAGACGATTGAGCATCAGCCAGGACCAAATGGCTGTCCAAGAAAATGCTGCTCCTGTGGACGATGTTCATGATGACGGTATCAGCCGATTCAAGTCTGACAAGTCCTTGGATAAATCGGGAAAGTCACAGGGGCGCGCCCATGCATTACGTCTGTTTAATATGGGATTGATGAGCCGCAAGTCTTTCAAAGTGTTCGAAATCAACGATTTGGAGGCAGCAAAGGAAATAGCAGAAAAGGAAGAACAGGAAAAAAGAATGGTACGGACGATTTTGCGACAGGAACATCGCCCCGAGGGAGAAGGAAACGAGGAGAATGCGTCCACGAATGACTTTGAAGCGAGCGACGTCAGCTTGGATTGTGGTGAAGTTCTTTCGACGAGGTCCATCGTCAATCAGAAAGAGATTGAGCAGGCCAAGGTGGTACTGCTTAGCTCCAACAAAGACGAAGCCCAGTCTCTACGGGAGCAATTACTTCGCGGCAACCCTGCTGTTGAAGCTGCCCAAGCCGCCTTCACCGAGAAGCAAATCGAGCAGGCTAAATTGGGCCTGCTTAGCGAAGATTCCTTGGTCCGCCTGGGGGGCATCGATAAGGCTAATCTCTACAAAGCGATGCAAGAACAGTCTAACAACAGCCGTGAGAAAGATACCGGTAGGGAAGTATCCGGAGAAATTCGAATGGCACGCATGTGCTGTCTCAGTAAGAATTCTATGGACAACTCTCGAAAGAGGCAAGGTCTCAAGAAGTCGCTGAGCGTCTCCTTCTCAGATAAGACACCGAGTTCTCCAACAATAGGCAATGCCAATGGCGACGAAACAGTAGAGGATGTACTCGTGTTCTCTGACAACGAGCTCAACAATCAATCTCAAGATATCCTCACAGAGGGCCAATACTACCTCGGCATTAGCATGCTGGCCTACATGTATTCACACCTTCGTGAGACGTGTCGCATGGGACACACTCGTGTGAAGATGACTGATATTGATGTCCACTCCTTACAGTCTCAGTATCGGGTAGGCAGTGCGAGGAAGTATCTGGGAGCTACAAAATCAGCTGGTTCGTTAATTCGAGTTGTTATATATGAGTTGTATGACGCGGAGGACAATGGCGGAGAACATGATATCGTTGGCGACGAGAATAAGGAATACGAAAAAAGGTGAGGTCTTATCTCCGTTCTATTTCAATCATTATTAATATGTAGTCGACTGGTTCAGCGATGTTGCTTACACACATTTGGCATCAAATACAGCATCACGGCTCAATTTCGTTCATGGATTGAAGATTCCAGGGTCAACCAGCTTGACGAAGAGACGGAGAAAATGATTGCTGAAATGAAACGACAGGTAGCCCGCCACAGGTGGAGACGTGCAATATTCGCCGTGAGACTGAGCTACAAGCTCAGCGGAGGGAAACGTCCCAAGTTTGAGAATCCAGTGACCGCACCGGGACGCGAGAACCAAAACCGCTTCGTGGACATGAACGCCATGGTGAGCGAGGCCATGAGGACTCAGCCCAAGTACTTTCGGGAGGGGAGTGTAATGTACAATCTCATCGAGTCTGGTATAGAGATGGTATGGTTTAGCGACATGAGCCAAAATGATGTGGTATATGGCATTTGTGTCGAGAGGGAAGAGAAGAAGGTCACGGTTGTGTTCAGGGGAACGGTGCGTCTCTTGTTTTTATTGGATTGTATCATTCCTGATTGTAAACTTCAATCCGACTAACCGTGATTGTGGTTGCGGAATTGTAGGTCAATGCACATAACTGGAAGATGAATTTGAAGTTCGACACCAACGAGTATCGGAATCCCGTCAAGCAAAATTACCCAGGCAGGGTCGATGAACTGAGTCTCCACTCGGGATTTGCGTTGTATCTGTTAAGGAAAAGAAAGGATACTGGAATATCCAAGTTGCAAGAGATACTTGACAAAGTCGATGAGATTGGGAGGGAGATGGATCCAGATGGTAACTACAAGCTTTCCATCACAGGGCACTCCTTGGGTGGTGCACTGGCAACCCTCTGCGGCTTTTATGTTGCGGCGAGATCTCGTTTCGCTCATCTACCAACGATTTATGTCTGGACCTTTGCGGCCCCTCGAGTTGGAACGCAGGCATTTATTCATGCTTGGCAGCATCTCGAGAGGACAGGTAGGATTCGGCATGCAAGATTTTCTGTTACTCAAGACCTGGTGCCCTTGGTTCCATTCTGTAACTCCGCGGAGTTACAGAATTTGCAGTTTTACAAGCATGTTGGTATGCGAGTGCAGCTGCATGGTCTCGGGAGAATTGGAAAGTGGCGTTTACAAAGGAATCTCGATGTGACATATCCACTCCGCCATGACTGGTCCTCGGAAATCCGAAGAGTGTTCATGAACAACATCTTTGCCAACCTCACTACTCTCTCTGGTAAGTGGATTGACTTTGAGACCTATTGTATGATTTATTCCTACGCCTCCTCACTTTATTTCGATTTCTATATGCCAGGCTTCAAAACTAACCACAAGTTGACTGAGGTATGTTCGAAAGATATGGTCAGAGATGGCAATTTGTTTTCGTTTTTGCATTCGCTCACGCTGTATCACTGTTGTATTAGTACCAAAAGCGGCTGCACTTTGCGATGACTTACCGCAAAGCACTTGGATCAGGAGGTATGTTCGAAAGATATGGTCATGATAGCTTTGTGTCTTCTTTTTTTCATTTGCTCACCGTCTTTGCTGTATTAATGTTATATTTGTCATGCAGTATTATTCTCTGACAAGAGGAGAAACCGTATCAAGTCACTCGATGAATATTATCATATTCGAGCCAAGATTACAAGTGCCAGTATTGCGCAAGAGATTCTTGAACAGAGCAAGCCCAGTACAGTCCAGAAAGGCATGCCACGGTCATTTGTTCTATTCCTGGTGCTTCTTCTAGTGTTAGCTTGGCTGTTTCTAATTCATTCAGTGTCTACTGATGTCTTTCAGAGTCACCTGCCGACGCTTGAATGTACCCTAAACCCTTTTGTCTTAGTGACATCTAGTCTTTGGCATGTGATCCGTCTTATTTACGACACTGTGTTTTCGCAAGCTGGGAAGGCCACGTGTTCCCACAACGTGAAGAGGCCTGCTTTCATTGGCAGAGTGGACAATTCCAACTTAAATAGCTTGATGAAAGACCTCGCGACAAGAAGGGCCAACCAGTACATGGCCGTGCAGCATGGACATGCATTTCTTAGTGCCCGAGACACCAGGATAAATGAGGCTGGCACGAAACTCAAGATATTCGATATCACATCAAAGGGTTTATTCAATCTCGCCACTCTAATAGATGATGGCTCAAACCCTCAGTTGAACATGGTTGTTCCAGGTGATGATATACAATCGAATATGATGGAGTTCGGCAAGAACGACGAGGCTCGTGATATGGCAGAGAAGGCAAGAAACGATGGAGAGCAGATCACAAACTCGTTTTAACCGTATGACTCTTATCGTCGCGCGTGATTCGGCGGCAGAATCGAATGACGGCAACGCATTCGGAAGAGCCTTTCGATGCTAAATAAAAAAGTATGACTCCCAACCACCCTTAATCACTGAGCAATGCCATTTTGTTGCAAGCAATTTGATGTGGCAAAGGAACAAAATCGTTTTACCAACATCGACGGTTAGCGCCGCACGCGCGAATGGGGCATTCAGGCAACCTTTAGATGCTGATCAACAAAAATCACTCACAAACTCCTGTTATTGACTACGCACTGCCAATTCTCAGCTGTTCATAACCCCAGAGAATTTGTTCATACCCTAACTAATTTGTTCATACCTATGTTCCAGCTCGCACTTGTTTGTTTTCCTCGACCGTAGACCCCGTTGGACTCTTGCTACTTGCAGCGTACCCTCCGATAGCATTCATTGATGCAGTCTCGGCAGGGTTCGATCTGTAAGTAAGGGTCCATTCCCAGAGGTGTGACGTAAACGCACCAACTTCTCCAATACTTTTCGCGGTCGCTTTCAGTCTCAGCCATTCGTCCATGTCGATAAGCTCGCCACGCAGCACGCACCTCCGTAGTTAGTAGTGTTATCGCGGAGGTGGGCCGGTACACGCCCAGTTTGTATTAAGCATACTTAAAATCAGAATTTCCCAGAGAAAATACTGAAGTTCTTCAAGTATATTTTAGGAAAAGCAGCATACATAAAATAACTCTACTAGACTTTTCCAATAACCCTATATTTAAAGGCCTCTCATCTCAAGTTTCCCGTCACACAGTCTGGCTTGTGTTCACTCTAATTCACAGAAGCCGTCATCACTCAACACTATCGTATCTACTAGCGCGCGGCACCATCCATCTCCCTCAATCTCAATCACGCCGTCGCCCGCCCCAGTCGGTTGGGCTACAAATACAAACATGGACTTGTGCCTGTCTCGAGAGCATTGCCGCATAGATACATCCGTGGGAAAGTCAAAGATGATGATACGTAGCAACTTACTTATCTGACCTCGATTCTGTACATAGATGTGTACAGACCCAGCTACCTAGACCCTGCACAAACCTTGGCCATTGAATCCATGTGTACCTAACATACTCCTAGATATAAAAAT
>JALLAU010000901.1:0-15611 GCA_036939495.1 Thalassiosira hispida
TGATGGGTATCCTTGGACTTATGGTCCACGAGGAGCTCGCAACTAACCTCCCGGTTATTGGACAGATGTAAGCAGCTTTCTAGCTAGCAATTAGCTTGTAGCTGATTACATATGAGCCACCCCCAAGCGACCCTTTCACTCACACACCACACGGTCATGAATGCTTGGTGCCACACGAGAGAGCTAGCAGGGAGACTAGGTAATGATAACCAAGTGCTGGAGTCTTCTTACAGTCTGCCACGGCGATCGCAAGCTTTCACAAACAGAGATGCAGCCCTGACAATTAGAGACACGCAATGAACGTGTGTGTTTCGGTGACGTTGCAGGATTAACATTATTAAGAATAAGTTGAATCTCACAATTTCTCCCCATGTTAACGTAGTTACTTTATTGAAAGTGAGAATTTCATGTGCAATCAAGGCTTCACCGTAAAGTTGCCTGTTCGCCGAAATAGTCCGAGACTTGGTGGCTGGAATTTAACCGTCCAGCTTCATGGATGGTACAGAAAGGGTCATCTGAAATTGATTGGATGGATAGTTGCCCTTTCGCTGGTGGAAGGTCGATTGGATGGCGCATGCTTGTATCCAGGCTCGGATGGTTTGGATCACAGATGCCAGTCTTGTTCGCGACGTGCTTTTGCCCATAGCTCTTGAAACCATCCAGGCTCGGATGGCTTGGATTGAAGAGGCCAGTCTTGTTCGCGACGTGATTGTTGCCTGAAGTAGTCCCACCTTTCGATCGAGAAGCAAACTTATTCGCATTATCCTCTGCAATTTCTTCTTTCGTAAGATCAGCTCTATTATAAACCATTTTTCGCATAAACAATGACGTCACATTACCTGTGACCAAGGAAGCAGCTTCTGGCAAATACTCTCGAAGAATGATCTCAGTCGCCAGGTCATGGTCGGTGCATGTTTCGAAACTGTAGACTTGTTTTGCTCTAGTGGCGTCATATGAAACAAGCATCTCACCATGTGGATATTGTACGATGGGCCTCATTAGAGACACCTTGGTGAAAAGGGTTTGCGTCTCGCTTTCCTTTTCATCGTTCAACTGAATAACACCTCTCCACGAAGTTGTCATGGTGGCAAATCCGATGGGCTCATTAAAGTCCTTGTGATGAACTACGGCACGGAACAGTAGCTCTGCAATGGTAAGTAAATATTAGTTATTTACCATCTAATCAGAAGTAAACATAATAAGTATACTTATCTACTTAAGGAAGAAGATCAAATAAATTATTTCATAAACACTAATATTCTACTGATTCCTACGTCCAATGCCCGCGACTCACTCCGTTGACCCAAAGTGGACCCCTTCACCCCCTTTCTCTTCCCTTTGATCGCCCTTGGGTCGATTTCCCCTGCATCCAGATCTAGATATCCAGCCGTGCCTATGACACCTAACATCTCCCATCTTTTATCTCTCACACTTTTGGTGTGAAGTCGGAGGGGAGAGGGTCAGATTTGTCGATGTAACCAAGAACCTTTCAGAAAGACCCTGCTGATGATGAGTCGTGTGTGGTGATGTGTGATATGAGCAGTTTTGCCATATTCAAGCTGATAATGAGAGGTCTAGAAAAAGTGTGCAACCCCCAATGCGAAGAGCACACAAAGGGTGGCGTCCATATGACAATGCCAAGGCATCACAACCACAACATGGATAAATGTGTTCTGTGTCAAGTACTACCTAGACCTAGTACTAGTAGTGCAGATTGAATTATTGGTCGTGGTCAACTGCCATTGGTATAATGATGTATGTCCTTTTCGGGTGCAATACATAGATTGGAAGTATGATGAGTTCTTCCAGCAGATTTATTTGAATTTTCCAAGAACTGTTTCCAAGACAATGGGAATTGGGAGAAGAATTGGACAAATGGACAAATCAAAGCAGTAGTTACTCACAGGAGCAGTTGAGGCTCAAATGCAGGTTGTCAGTCGATGGTGGTGTTGGTAGTAGGGGTATGTGGTACTCATGCTGTGCGGATTTTCACGGGCTTGCGATAATCCGGAAAAACTTTAGTTCAAAAGTATTAATTCCTACATTCATCCTGGCAGGGGATTGAAGTTGGCGGCCGTTTTGTATTGGGTCTGATGTGTATGTGAATCATGTACTAGATTAAAATCGACCACGACCATGTGTGGAACACAGATGTGCATATTAGTAGTAAATTCAAGAATGGTTAAGAAGCTTCTTTTGATTTACGTGGAACTGATATTATTGTATGAAAGGCACAAAATCACAAACAATGATCACAACTCAGAGCACTCTAAATAAAAGACGTGACTGTAAAATCTAGTTATAGAGAAAACTACTGCGTGTCCGTGTTGTCACGCAATGGATTCGTCT
Organism: Thalassiosira hispida; assembly: GCA_036939495.1. Classification (NCBI taxonomy): domain Eukaryota; phylum Bacillariophyta; class Thalassiosirophyceae; order Thalassiosirales; family Thalassiosiraceae; genus Thalassiosira; species Thalassiosira hispida. The sequence continues at coordinate 2,350 of JALLAU010000901.1, forward strand.
TCGCCTGACAGAGATAAGGTTCAGCAAGTCATACAATATCTTCAGAGGCCAAAAGATCGTCCAGACTACGCGGGTTTTCAGCAGTTTGTGGAGCCGCTCGTATTATGATAACACCAACAGCCCACGCAGTATGACCGTGTCATATGTGGGTTAGGCAATTGAGTATCTTTGTCGCTGCCTCAAAAAAGAAGAGCCAATGACTGGCGGTTTTAGTCTTTTTCTTTAATTACAACAATACACTTTCCTCTTAAAAAGAGTGCCATATATAACTATCAAGGCACAAAAGAAAGAGTCAAATTGCTCCATGACAGATGGTTTACATTATAAACTCATAACAGAACACGTGTCGTGCTGTGAGGGGGCAAACTTCTTGGTTGGAAAGGCAGAAAAACGAGCAAATTGAATCCAACCATCAACCATCTCAGAACAGAAAGATGGTGATAGTACCTTTGACTTGCAAACGAGAGGAAGGTTCTCAGTCAAGCCCCATGCACCAACCAAGTGATTTGAAACACCTAAGAAGCAATGGATGTTCCTCCTTCTTGTGCCACAACACATCATCATTTGCCATGCTGCGAGGAGCCAACTCTCTAGATGGTCGAACAACACACCATTTGCCATGCCTTGAGGAGGTTGATCATCTGAACAAAAACGAGTCAACTGATTCCGTCCATTTGGAAATAGAGTGATCCCTTAGATGTTGGGAGATGGGAGATGAAGAAGGTTCTTAATCAAGCCCCATGCACCCACCTAGTGTTTTGAAACACCTCAGAAGCAATGGATGTTCCTCCTTCTTGTGCCACAACACATCATTTGACATGCTGTGAGGGGTCCACTTATTGGCTGTTATGGTTATGGCCAAAGAATGAGCCAATTGATCCCCATCATATCGGCAAAGATGAATGCCTTGGATGTTTGCAGATTAGAGAGGAAGTTTCTCAAACTTGAGTTATTGACGTATCAAGTGTTTTGGAACATCCCAGAGGCACCAATGTTTCCCCTCATTGCATCACAAGGCACCATTTGATGCTGTGTGGGGCCTACTTGGCTGGCTCCGGCCAAAATACAAGAAGTCAATTAAGTAGGATTTTTTGGGCATAACATGATGCATTAGAGGTTGGGATATGGGAGATGCAGCTTCTCGTATCTGTTTTATGCATTTACAAAGTGTTTTGAAATACCCTGGAAGCAATGGTCATTTCTCTAGATGGTCGAACAACACACCATTTGCCATGCCTTGAGGAGGTTGATCATCTGAACAAAAACGAGTCAACTGATTCCGTCCATTTGGAAATAGAGTGATCCCTTAGATGTTGGGAGATGGGAGATGAAGAAGGTTCTTAATCAAGCCCCATGCACCCACCTAGTGTTTTGAAACACCTCAGAAGCAATGGATGTTCCTCCTTCTTGTGCCACAACACATCATTTGACATGCTGTGAGGGGTCCACTTATTGGCTGTTATGGTTATGGCCAAAGAATGAGCCAATTGATCCCCATCATATCGGCAAAGATGAATGCCTTGGATGTTTGCAGATTAGAGAGGAAGTTTCTCAAACTTGAGTTATTGACGTATCAAGTGTTTTGGAACATCCCAGAGGCACCAATGTTTCCCCTCATTGCATCACAAGGCACCATTTGATGCTGTGTGGGGCCTACTTGGCTGGCTCCGGCCAAAATACAAGAAGTCAATTAAGTAGGATTTTTTGGGCATAACATGATGCATTAGAGGTTGGGATATGGGAGATGCAGCTTCTCGTATCTGTTTTATGCATTTCCAAAGTGTTTTGAAAGACCCAGGATGCATTGGGGCTGTCATTCTTAAACTCCTCAGTAGAACACCCCATATGAACCTGTGATAGACTAACATGCTTCCTTGCCATGACCATGAGCTTCCACACTCCACATTAGGAGAGGACAAATTGTGTGTATAGAGCAAGAACTGACAGACTGGCCATAAATAGGATTCAACATGGGCATCAACAAAATTGTGCCATATCCCTGTTGCCAACGTCGTACTGACACTTTTCCAGTCATTGCTATGTATGCACTTATGACCCAATCAGCCTTTTGGTGGTTCTTGTCCCATGGCAATGGATGGGGGATAACCTGTCGAGATTCATGATGTTTTTGATGAGTAGTACACAGGAGGCGGAAATTCTTTCTTTACAATTTATCTGAAACACAAATTAATCACAGAGTTATTTTGTTGCTGCTCTTGGCACATACACGCACCATGAACTAGCAGTCATTGGTCTCATACATAGGGAAAGCATTATCTTACGAGTAATGAGCAATTGCACCATGAGCAATGGGTATGAGTGACAGCATCAAGCAATCACATCCACATAACTTACCATAACCCTCCGAATCAATTGATGCCATGGCATTTTATGTTGGTCGCGAAGTGTTTGTCACGCACATCTTGGCCCACGCCCACAGTCAAATATACTGAAATGATTCAATTGCTCCGTGTCCTTCGTTCCATACAGTCACCACCCTGTTTATTGAAAATTAGTCACTGGGCAATGATCATAATGTCACCAGGTACTGATTGCGTTCAAAATACAAATGATCATCCCAACTATTGGAGCACTTCAACGTGAGATCCTTGGAAGAGCCGTCTTTTCGAGAAAAGAGCAAGTCCATTTTTCTCTGCTGTGCTTTGTACACTGCTGAAATAGTGGATCTACAGTGATCCTTCAACAAGCAGCGCTGTGTGGAGGAAAACATCGATGCAACATATTCTCGTGACCAAGGCAATTTGGCAAGACCCGAAATAAAAAACAATCGTGCTCCGAAAGAAACGTGAGCATTAGTCAAGTAGCTCATAACTTTTAAATTCAAGTCATCTCTTTTCATCTGCATCCGTCGCTTCTCGCAATGGCCTCCATGCACATGCAACCATTCCTCTCATTTGAGGGAGGGATCACAAGATCACCCCCCTGGACTTGGATGGAAACAGTTCTTCGCCTCCATGGCGTATCTACCATTGGCATGTGAGCTGCTGGTGGGAACAGGGGCTTACCTTATAATACGATTCCCTGGTATTCACGTAAAATAAATTGATAAAAGGGAGTAGATTGAGCTTCAATCAATCCACCAAGGGCCACTTTTGATAATTTGTTAGTAGGAAGTTCCAATATCAAGTTTCTTTACTTCTAGATACTCATTTTTGAAAGATAGATGTGTTCAATAAACTCAGCTCAGCGAGATCTGTTTAAAACAACCATTTTTGGGATGATATTACAATGTACTATGTTTATGAACTTTCAAGGCTAGGTAGCAATATTTGCCCATACCTGGGCCAATTCAGACTCAAATGTCAGTACCAAAATATGCACTTAATTTATCCTACAAAGACTAACATAATCGCCATGACAAGTACTGTCCAAAAGTATAATACAAATTCGAATTTGGCCTATAGGATGCCCCCCTAAGTGTGTCAATGTTTTGGTAGGCAATGTTAGCGCTAGCTTTGTTAGACAAAGCTAGTGCGTCAATTGAGACAAGCTGTTGCCGAAAGGTGTTTTGGGTGGATAATTCCGAGAAACCAGTTTTTGAGCCATGACTTTCTCAAAAATTGTCGGATCATAAAAAAGAACTTTCAGTTGGTGCCCTGTTCTGTAAGATCCATGCTCTCCCTATATTTTCCTTGCAAATTCTGCGCCAATGTGTCAAGCTCCTCTAGAGATATCAGGTAAAGGATTTATCCTTACATAAGCACATTAATGTTGTCTGCTGCTGGGCTGCTGGGTGACTGGGTATCTGTCCATTTTTGCCCTTTTCTACGCGATTGTGAACTATTCCTCTGTATGACCTGCTTGGAATTCACATTTTTTTTAGTGAGTATTTTTTAAGGGTTAGAGTAAAATGTCACTGGGGTCATGGGTTCAAATCCTCGTACTGGGAACTTGTTCTTGTGGTCGTGGGTTCAAATCCTGAGTTTGGACATTTGTTTCTTTTTCTAAATCATTAGATGACCAAAGACACATGTCTCTTTTCAGGGGGCGGTCGCTATTACAATATCTGGGAGAAAAAAAATCTTCAAAACGATGATTTGACGGTACGGGGTACCCCGCGGCTAAAGCTTAAACTTGTATAATCTAAAATAGACAAATCATTGCTCTCTTCAGCGCTCTGGTCGGATTTGGCTATGTAGATTCAATTTAACTCTAAATAGATGTCTTTGACGTCATTGATGACGTGGCACGACGGGTACGGGGTCCTCAGGGTTCATTTCAAACTCTATGATATCTGGTCAGATATTGTAATAGCGACTACCACCTGAAATGGACCCTTTTGAAGTGACTAACGGATATGCATTCGATTCCGTGATAGATCGTCTAGCTAGGATTCCCGACTAGCAACTATGGGGGGTAACACTAGCATGGCACACTAGATAACCATATTTTGGTTTTTTTTAAACCAAAATCACCTTAAATGTAGTATTTGATACCTTTTGAAAGGTCATAGTAGCAGAATCTTCTCAAAATCATTTGTTATGGTGTTAGGGCACATCTAAGGGTATTTTCATTTTTTTGATGGGGGACGTGGGCCCCCACGTGCTTTGCACACATACATAACTAAGAAAATGAGTGCCTCAATGTCAAAGTGACGTTTTTTTGTAGAAGCTTGTAGTAACACCGAAAATAGGGCCTGACCTACATGTGAGACTCGGAATGAATAGCCAAGACGCTAATCTTTGTGATACCAACTTGAAGTTTGGGCAAAGTCCTAATATTGATTAAGTTACAAGCTTCTAAAGTTAGGGCATATTATGGTACATAGGGTACTTTTATCTAGTGTTACCGCCCATAGCTGCTTTAACTGCAGGTCAGCAGGTTGACTTCTAGTATCGTAGTTGGTACGTATGTAACGTTCGTTGGTATGTACCTTACGATACTTCTTCTTTCGGGCGTGTTGATTTTATGTCCCGCCATTTTAGAGCAGGAAAACGGAAGGCCGCCAATCAAGATTGACAGTTGGAGAAAGAAAGTTCAGAAAGTCTTGAAACCTTGTATCTTGTATAATAGGAACTCATACGTTTTTGGCGCAGTAGCGGTCGCGAGCGTTGAGTCTATCTTGTGAGGCCCCCCCCCACGATTCCATCATTGCCGCCGTCAAAATTCCCCCACACCCACACCCACAACCCACAACACCAATCTACCATAATTGACTTTTGGTTACACACAAGCAAAATAAGCATCTTTGTAATTGTAAAGCAACGCCAGTAATCCGTCGTCAATTGGGACGTGAATCGGAGTGGCACCCACACCCACAACCCACAACACCAACACAAGCAAAATAAGCATCTTTGTAATTGTAAAGCAACGCCAGATTTCAAAACCAACTCCCTTTCACTATTCAACCTAACGAACAAATCAAATATTCAACCATGGCCGCCGTTGCACCAACACAAGTACCCGTCGAAGAACCCAGGCCCGAAGACGAGGCTGCCGCAGCCGCAGCCCCCGTTGAGGGCGATGAGGACCACGACGAAGATCACAACATGGACGAAGACGACGAAGAAGAACACGAAAATGAAGTCAAGGAATGGGACGAAGGCGGGAAATCCCACTGTGGATACGGCGACACCGTCCACGAAACACTCATGTCAATCGGTGAATCCATACACAAGGTGGTAGGTGAACCAACCGAGGGTGTCCAGACGGCCATGTCGAGCATCGGGAATTGGTTCCAGGACGCGAGTTATGCGGCGCGGGATATGAAGAATGGTAAGATGGATATTGCGGAGGAGACTGCGGCGGCTATGAAGAGTGTTGTTACTGGTGATGATGATGATAATAAGGACGGTGAGGGTGAAGGTGAAGGGGGGGAGCATCAGGAGGACGGTGGTGGTGATAATAAGTTGGAGCCGGTGATTGAAGATACTATTAATGAGAGTGAGTCGAGTGCTTAATTATGATTCAGATGTAGGTTTTTTTAGCGTTGGGGGTGTTTATCATTGCCATTCACTGAAAAACAAGGGGGAAGTAAATGTTTCTTGTAGGAATTATTTCGAGACAAAAACTCGATTGGCTTGCGGGCATCTCTGGGGGAAATTAGGACAAAGTATCTGTGATTGTTCAAAGTGAAAATATAAATCATACTAGCATGTAATATTTGTTTACTGTTGAGAGTACTGCCACAGCTACGTATGCTATTCTCCTCCAAGACATAAGATTCTGACCTGTTATTGTACTGACGAAAAACTCAGCACCCGTGTGGTTACAATCAATCAGTTAAGATTAGTGTGTTGAAAGTTTTGAATCGCCCGATGAAAAACGACGGTCCGGATACTAATTTCTAGATGAGATTGAGATTGTATAATAGAAGACGTCTCTTTCATCAACTATGTGTACCTAAATCCTTCCAAGTAGAAGAGATCTTCAGAGTAGGGTACAGTAGGGTCGAATCATTCGTGAAGGTCATAATATGTTCTGTTAAATCCCCTGTTTCGCTCTTCTCGTCAACCCAAAAGTGAAACTACAATGGCTTCTGAACTTGCTAGAGAAATCAACGTCCAACGATCCAAGCGACGTGATCGACCTTCACGTTTGGTCATTAGCATCCGTGATTTCTCAAGCCATCTGGATGACCGGCCCATGTTGAAGGTCTCGGCTCGAGTTGTGAGCGGGAAGCAAGTGGTACAGGTTTTGCTACCGTTGATGATCATCTTGGATCCTATGATGAGGGTCCTCGGCCGTTGGCATCAAGTCCATTGCAGTATGATGCACAGAACAATCTTGAGGGAGCCGCACGATTGTGGTGGAGGAGTTGATGAGCGGCGCAAATAGGTGACGGTCATTATCATGCATGGATGTACGTCTTAAAGGATGATGGAACGGGAGTGGATTCAGCCACGGTCTTTGCTGGTCGTTGCAGTCGTGGTAAGAATCAGGTGAAGGAGATGTATTGTTTCAAAAGTTGCAAAGTAGTTTCAAGTTGTTGGCTGCATAGCTAGATGTATCAGGGCAAGATTAGAGCTAGACGAATAAGGGGCATTAAATGGATCCTTTCGTCAGTTTGATGTGGAGCAAACTAGGCGTGGAGGCAAAGAAGTGAAACGCATAGCAGACAAATTCGACCTTAAAAGCTCAATGTAGTGAAAGTGTAAGAAAGTTACTAGTATCTTCACCCCGCCATTGTGAGCACAAAGCAGGGTAACCTGAAATACCTGCGAGGCTTGTCTAGATGAACTTATCAGATCTGTGATGTTGTCTTCGAGCTAAGGATTACTTGCTGGCATTTCTAGCTGGAATCACTGCCAGGAAGTTTCTGTTGCTGTGCCAAGTGAAATAATCATACCAGGTGGCACCAAATGCAAGCGCCACAGTCCTTGATTCACTGGAAACACATGCATTCTGGACAATCCGGCAAAGAATTGCAATGCAGGAGATATCATGCGGCAACAGTATCACTAATGTTTTGGTTAACAACGAGACTTTGGAGACCGTGCTCCTTGGTGATAACTTTTCAATATCCGACAAAGGCTGGGACTCCTTAGCGACACACAGGTAACATCAGTTTGCAGATATCTATGGTATGCAAAGGTAATCTAGCAACTCCGTGAGATGTTTCCGATGCCATAGATGTGTTGCGGAATTCGTGGTGTCTAATTGGTGTCTAATTAAAGCTCAATTACTTCTTTTTCAGCCAACCCGTACATTGAAAGCCCACAGGGTAAAAGTCTTGTATTCACCACGCTGATGGCTTACCCACTTTCCAAGGGCTTCATGGTCCCCTAACATAGAAATGTTGCAATGTCCTTCGCGTTCACTGTATGCTTTAAGTTCGGCCATTTTCTGTTTGTAAGTGGCCTCTCGTGGATCAAATACAAAGCCCATAGCATTCAGTGCTTTTGCACGAGCATTCGTGAGAGTATTTTTATTGTCAGCATGTTTATTCTTGTGCTCAGTACGCTGATTGCTTGCCCACGTTCCAAGTACTGGATGGTTTTGGGGTACGTTGCAATGCCCTTCGTGTCGTCTGAATGCCTTGAGCTCGGTAATCATATCTTTGTAAGCGGCCTCGCATGGATCAAATTCAAAGTTCACAGCCTTCAGTGCTGCTTCCCGTGCATTTGTGAGAGTATTGTTCTTGTGCTCAATACGCTGATCGCTTACCCACTTTCCAAGCACTGGATGGTTTTGGGGTACGTTGCAATGCCCTTCACGTCGTCTGAGTGCCACACAGAGGTGAGTAAGGTAGCGACGTCGTGGGAGTCAAATAGTTAGGGCGATCTTGGGCGAGCAGACTTTTCGGTCTCTTGAAACGGTATGTGTGGGTTCGAGTCAGTTTGATTAAGAACGCCAGCTCCTCTTTTGCATTTACCATGTTGTCTCGCTCCATTCAAGTTGGGGTTGCCCAATTCTTCGAATCTGACATCTAAGGATCGATTGAAGAATCAGGTCCATTCATCTTCGCAGCGCCTGCGAGCGTCATACGGACTGGCAACGGCGCAAAACACAAGAATCACACTTGACAAAGACAATGGACGCATCGACAAGAGAAGACACAGTGCCATGTAAATGGCCACGCTTTCGTCAACCTTAATCAATATGACAACATCGATGAATTATCCAAGTCGCGTTTGAACATGGGTACTTGTCGCATAAAAACATGTCGGCAGTTTGGACTCGCATTTCACGCTTGGTTACAGCGTCCAACCATTCTGAAAGCCAATTTTGAGGACAAGAGCCTCCGTTTGGTCATCAATTGAACTTACTAACCATGAAGGACTATGGGCCGATCCAACTGTCTCAAACAGCACTGGGTATGGCAAAAATCATCAAGGCTTTGAGCAACTACGGAAACATCAGGCATGGTACGAGTCGTCATCAAATACTTCACAATCTTCTGGTGGGGATGACACGGAAGGGAAGAGAGACATATATCAAGCCATTGCATCTGCGGGAGTGCCTCTTGTCCCTCAATCCGATGCCCAAGGATATTCGAATCTAGCCACGCGTGTGCGATTGCTGATGTTGTTCCCAGGTTCAGAGGACACACCATGTTTGAAAACATTACACGCGTTGTAGTTGGATTTGAACACATCATGGTGAAGTTCAAAGTTCAAGCCTATTCCAATCCTCGCATGTTTGACAAAGTAGTGACCTACAAAGTGATTGAGTACCGTGACTTGAAACCATTCAACCCACAGGCTCTTTCCAACATTGTAACTTAATGAAACCGGCTTTACACGGTTAGTCTCATCAGAGGCTTGGGCACCCTCCCCGACAAAAAAAACATCCAACACACCACCAGGGGCACGCCCATGCTTCCATCGTCTATCCGCCCACTCTGGTCTAACCCTGTATTTGTAGTCTATACTCTTCGATTTTTTGTTGCCAAAGCTTTACTTGAGAACATCAAAGCGCAGGATTAGTCCAGCTCTATCAGTGGCACCTCTGGCAGACTGAAAAAATAGGCAACGCAGATTTACCACCCATTCTTGAGCGATCCTACAATGCATCACCTCGACGAGGCCTACAATTTCTAATACCCTCTGGTTCAGAGCTCCATTCTGGGTTTGAAAGAAGGATGGCACCATTTCCATAACCATGCACATGGGATATGATGTTTCAGAAAGTCCTGCGCATTTCCAAGACATTGTTGGTTGATTAGAGGCTTTATCTGAGAGGTGCTGGCGAATAAGAAGACCCAAAGCCCAAAGAGGAACGCACCATGAACCGAATGCCATCCCAGAATTGTTCAAAATATATGATATCATGCCATATTATATTGTGAGATGAAAAGTACACCAGTCAAAGTCTTGACAACTCAATAATATTAGACTATTTTAAGCTGTTAAGCAGCTATTAAAACATGGACATCAAAAAACACTTGGTGGGGGAGCGGGACGACCGACTCCTTCTTTGGATATTTCTCACTAACACTCGTACATATTTCCTGGGGCCAGCCCTACAAACTATTTACTTCTCTTCCTAACAACAAGGGGGGGGGGGTCCTGCACAAACTTGACTGCCTAAAACCTGGACAGTATATCATATCAGCTAATGATATCTTCAGTCGAACTTCTTCAGGTCAAAGTACCCTGAGGCTCCTCGGCCGTCTCCTCATGAACATCCTCGCTCGAAAGCATAGGCTGACTCTTCTCCCCCTTGTGTCGAACAAAGTAAGTAAAAGCCAAGAAGAAGAATCCCCCAACAAAGGAGCAACACAACAACACAAAGAAAACTTTGAGGAACTTGTCGGCACCACTCTTGCGCTTCCTCACGCCACTGTAATCAATACTCGTCAATGCCTTCTTCACGGCAGAGCAGACACTCATCTCATCATTCCCCTGTTGATCCTGACCGGTAACGCAGTGGTAAGAATCTCCATATAAATCCACACAGGTCTCGGCGCCATTCTCAGTGGAGCAATCGACACACTCGGAAGTGACGGTGCCAAATTTGTAATAATCAAATTCGGGCGAATCGTGCTTCGTCTTGATGGTGCACTCGTCGTCGTAAAAGACGCCAATGACAATCTGTCCGTCATCAGAGCACTGGGGACCGTAATAGAGCTCATTATCATCATCCCCGGCGTCGCCCTGTTGACATTCCATGTAATTGGATTCATCGTTGCCGCCATCACCGCCCTTGTAGAAGTTCGCACAGGAGTTGGCACAGGAGTTGCAGTCGACGGCTGCGGCCTCTTCTTCTAGCTTACGTCCACCACAGGCATTCTGGCAAGCGTCGCAGTAATTCCCCCAGTGAGTCATGCTTGTATCCAAAAAGTCATTGATATCCATTGCATACTCTACGCCGTAATCGCAGTCGGCCGAGCATTGATTGCCGTAGTTGCCATCGCCGCAGACGTGGAAGGTGGCGAATACCTCGTACTGAGCGTGGTATCGTCCGTTGTAAAAGTTAGTGTTTCCGTCGACCTCATCGTCGTCGTTTTCTTGGGGGATCTTTACGCGGAGGCAGTTGGAGTATTGGAGAGAGTAGCCGGATAGGTCGTCGAGGTAGCTGTACGAGCTGCTGTCCTGGAGACTTCTTGGTGTGACGCCTAATCTTGACGTTGATGAGGCTGACTCTGCTATTGGATTGGACGCTGCCGATACGGCCGAGGCCGCGTTCATTATTGATAGGAGCTTCATCGCCATGGTTGCCTTTGTTGTTTATTAGGTAGGCTAGGGCGGGCGGGTGAGCTCCAACAACAAGGTTGATCTTTCTCTGCTGTCATTGCCATGGTATTTTTTCAAGTGGCGATCGGAGAGATTCAGAGCAGATTGGCGCTTGTTCGAGACAAGTCTCGCTCAAATCTTATAGGCCGCGGGTGGAGTCTAGCTTTTCTATCTCGACTTCACGGAGATCTAGGCGGGCCTGTAGTGGCAACGAAGATCAGTTTATCGTTGACGAAAGCTTCTTTCATAATATCTGAACGTTGAGGAAAGCATACAAATTCCTTCCAAGCGTCTTGGTATTGGAGAAACATAGATGTGATTATTTTTGCAATGTGGTGTAGGGAAGGGAGTAAAGGTTAATAGATACCTGAGATACCTTTTTAGGGCTATGTCTCAGATGCACCGATGAGCTCTCAGATGCGACTAACTGACTCAGAAACAGAACCGCCGACCGAGACGACGACGAGAATGTAATGGGCGTTGGGCCGCCACCGTCACGCCGCCACCACCTCCGTTTCGTATCGTACGAACATAATAATTGACCACTGCCTGAATTGGCCTTGCATCCCTTCCCACGACCGATCCGTTATCTTTGACAGGAGTTCGTTGCTTCAAGAAGCTCCATTGTATTCCATCCTAGTCCATTGAGCTCTCAGAGACAACTCCACGAGACCATGTCATTGCCGGTTCGATGAGGTCAGGGGTGAGGTGGTCTGCGGTGGTCTCCTTCTTTCTCTATCACAAAAATTAATCCTCCTCTCCCTCCGACTCTGGCCACCACGCAATGAGAAAAGTTTCCCACGATCGATAATGCGTCATCATCGACATCGACGAGATTGAGTGATATGATAACAGGTTAGTTTATCCTACTGTCACTATTGTAGACTGTATCGTATCCTGGCCTGCTGTATCTCCACTGTACTCATAATATTATTATTACAAGCACATCTCCTCTCAAAGAAATTAAAGCATTGTGTAAACTGGAAGAATCATTACGATTACCTACACAAGTCACTCAGTAAATCTCAAAGGCATATCACATCAACTACGCAAGCACACGAACGATGAAGAAATCAGGGTCCTTCGCCTCCGCGGCGATACCATTCCTCGTTGCCTCGTGCAGTCCCATTGTCGTCGCCGCCAAACAAAGCGCGCATCCCGGCATAACACTCGATCCCAAATTCCGCGCCGAGCTCAGATGCCCATACGCAGACAAGTGGCTCGCCAAGGGACCAGAGCAAGCTGCAAGGGAGTTAGGACTCGACCAACACGGACGCAAGTTGGTGGAAGAGCAGCCTGTCAAAGGAAGCTGTAGCTATTCCAATCAATGGTCTGGACCCATGTGTATGCAGTTCCAAGGTACTGGATGGACAGAAGTCGACATGACCGCTCGTTGTACGCAAGAAAGCGGTACCTTCAGCGCAGCAGGATGTACCGAAAATGCAGCAGGATGGTGTACCAAACTGATTGCCGATGGTAAGCATGAAGCAACTGCCATGGTACTGTCTGCCATGATGGCGGATTGTTCTGCGAGCAAAATGGCATGTGAGTCGTTCATGAGTGGAACATTCTTAGAAGCTGGCGAATGTTTGCCTACTTCTGAGGAGACTGGCGAGAACATCTTTGGAGGCTGGCCAGCCGCTTATGCAGGGTCAGGAGAGGGACAGAAGTGTCTCATTGCTCCAGGAGCCATTGGCGCTGCTCATCAAGCCGGTTTCTCCAAGGGATACTCTTCTTCGTGTCCCAACACGCCTGCTCAGGAGTCACCATACATGTGGCCAATGAAATGGGCGGCTGATACAGAATCAGCCGCCATGGCGTATGGAAGTGATGAAGTTGTATATAAATCCAAGGGTAGAACATTCTACATGTTGGATAAGAATTGGAAGAGGAGTGATACTACCCACCGTGAAGGTAAGGAGGTCTGAACGAAGAATAGACTTGCTTAATCTTGCGCGATATTTGCATCTCTTTGCTTACTTATTGCCTGATGTCATGAACCATATTATTCAGGTGTTCTTCGTTCTATTGTCACGGGAGGGCCATGTGACGACGTTGTTGACGCCGGTGAGGGTACCTCGGGATGCTCAAGAAATTCAACAGATGGATTCATGTGGTAAGTAA
>JALLAU010000902.1:0-12152 GCA_036939495.1 Thalassiosira hispida
GACTGAGATGATTGTACTTGGACTAAAATGCTGACTGATGACTGAGTGCTTCTGGCACATGGTGAGCGCATGGAATATTTTGTGTATTGCTCCATGGGTGTTTTCAGACTGTATTCATACCTCATACAAGACTCCAACAGGTGAGGGTCACAGCGGTTGGCCTTGATTCCACCTTAATCCACTATTCATTAACCGTAAGTGGTGCCTGTGGATGTTTGATTTGGGGCAATAATTTTAGCCCAGCATTACTGATTGTGACCCGTCGCTCCAATTAACTAGTAGGAGAACGGAATTCAACCCTAGAACACCCTACACTGTGTCCCATCAAATAAGTTCACCAATCTCGTTAATTTGGAATTGTTTGTGGTTTGTCTGGCCTCTCGCTTATTTGCTGCGCTCATCTCTTCGAGCTCAACACTTCATCTCGAGGCCGACAGTTTTCCAGCTTGTTTATCATATATATAACAAAAACTCATGCCTTTGATCACCTCTGGCGGGTGAGCTGAAGCTCGATGGAGCGATAGATAAATATTCATTGACTTTTGGAACGTCTTCGTCTCAATTCGATTTCACTCATTAGTTTGCTTGCCAAGTCTAAGAAACCACTTTCTGCCGGATTCTTTCTTCAACTTTCCATCCGAGAATGCCAGAGTCATAAACATCCTCACACAATCAGTGCCAGGCGCCAGGATCATCTACATCATCCCCATGCGCCGAGGCCACCATCAATAAATCTACCGTAGTAGAGGAGATGCCGCTCGTATCTCTGTACTCGAAATGCGTAGAAAATAGCTGCATACATGCAGGCTGCTAGCGTACCCATCGCAGTGCCAGAAAGTTGTTTGAGACAAGTATCTCCAAGCTCAAATACATTGCATATGACGAGGTGCAATGCATTCAAAACCAACTTTGTAGGAAATCCAGCTGGCAAATCATCCTTGATTAATCCAAAAATCTTTCCGCAGTCATCTTTGGACAGAACGAGCCTAAGTCATTTCCCTATCAAGATGAACAATCTTTTGTCAAGTAGAATCCAACAGTGATGAGGAGAGATCACCCGCTACTTTGATTGGGGATGCACTAGGCTATTAATTCATCTATGTTACTTCTCTCTCTCCACTGTACAAATAAAAGACAGATATTATCTCCTCTTTACACCAATGGATAATTGACCCTATCCACCCTACGGATTCTCACCCCATAATGCTCCATTATCATTTTTGGATTAACCTCCCCGCCAAACACCATTCGACTCCCGTCGCTATTCACGGCACTCCCATCTTCGTTCGTCAGTTCACAATTCCCCTTGGAATCCAATATAAGAATTAGCCACGGGGCTATTGGGATAGCAGTCTTCTTACACTTCTTTCTTCGCTGCCAGGGGAATGATACTCTCCGTTTCTTCTTGTTGGGCTGCCTCGCCTGCTTGCAACTGCTACATCTGCACTTCAGCGCTTCCCGAATCACCTCCCGCGCCCGTTCCACGGCCGATTCCATCGAGGGGGGCAGACCATATTCCACAGCCTCGTCCATCGACGTCAGTGCCTCCTGCAATTCGTTCCTCTCAATCAATACATTGCCCATGTTGTAATGTCCAATCCCCACGTCTGGCGCCAGCGCAATCGCCTTGCGCTGCGCCTCGTCCGCCTGTTGCAAATCCCCCCGTTGACGCAACGCTATGCCCAAATTACCCCAATTCTCCGGACTTTCCGCATCGATCTCCGTAGATCTCTGCAGGTGAAGTACCGCGTCGTCTACCCTGCCCAATCGACGTAATGCTTTCCCCATGGAATGTTGTAACGACGACGAGTAGTGACAGTCCGGAACATTAATCCAACGAGTTAAATTGTCGTCGATTGCCGTGGTCAATTGCAAACTGCCCCGTTCGCATAATATGGCCCGTTCGACATATTCGGCGCAGGCAATTGAAAATTCCGGTCCGTACGGAGAAAATTTTCTATCAACGTCATTATCGGCATTCCCCTCTTGAAATCCCCGATAGGCATCATTGAGCATAATCGCCGCCTCGTCCATATCGTCCAACGTGCCCCGCCCTCCCGACAACGTCGTCATGGACAAATAAATGTGTATCACGCGGCGGTTGTACGTATCGTTATTCTTCTTGGCAGTTGCCAATCCATCCCGAAGGGCGACGATGGAGGGTTCGCGATCTCCGCGTTTGTAATGGACTTTCCCGGGGGTGTCGCAGAGGGGACAGTCTTTCCAAGTCCCAGGTAGGCAGGGAAGGCAGAAGGCGTGCGTGCAATGGGGGTATTGGATGGTGCCGGAGCAGTCGCCGTCGCCGTCGCGTCCGAGGCAGATGGCGCATTCGGGTAGTTCCTCGTTATTATTTTTGTGGGGAGGAGCGGCGACGGCGACGGCCTGTTCTGCGACGCCTCGAGGGGATGATTCGACGTCTCCTTCTCCGCGTCCGGAGATGAATGGTGACTCCTCGTCGGTCGCCATGGTGATGTGTGATTTCGACATTCAGCGGCAGCGCGAGAGAATAGTGGTAGTGGAGAGTGGAGGGATGATACGTCACATCAGATGAACGCCGAACGAGTTGTTTTACTCGCTTGCTGTGTTTTATTGCTTTGAGCGTTGCGGGTTTGCTTGTGAGATTGAGACTCCTTGAGAACAACACAACATTGCTGCACTTCAAGCACGCTTCGACTGCAGAGAGAACCAGAGAAACTAAAGAGAACGAAGCAAAAGGAGGGGCAGTTGTTGTTCATGTGCTTGATATCTACCCAGAAATGTCATGTACCGTAGTTGATCCGGAACATCGACCGAAGTGCGAAGTGGTACCCCAACTTCAAGTTGGGTTATTGAGCGAGGATCACGAAGTCCCGCATAGGTATCGTACTAACTTTGGACCAGTTCACTACATTACTACAATACTACTACAAATTCAGGCATTCACGACGTGATGACATCATGGTGATGATGTGGAGAATGTGGAGACGCCTCGCGCCGGGAGAACAATTAATAGCATTATTCCTTGTTACCATCATATTATACTCAATCAGCTCTATTTGTAATGCTTGGTTGAAGCTCGTTGTTGTGTTGTTGACCCTGTAATAATTCTCATTGACCCGCGTGAGCTTGAGCTGGCTTTTTGGGGCGGGGTTGTCTAACAATAATTTTATCATGGCAAAATCTATCCGCAAGAAAAACAGTAGAGCATCTCCTTCTACTACTAATCCTCCCTCCGCCTCCTCCTCTCCATCTCACATGCTCACCAGCTCAATCCTCATCCAAACTGATGATGGACGTAGATTCGATTCCAGTATCCAATACAATCGCATCATCATCGATGAACCGTTCCATTATCGGAGCACTAGCACCAAAAAATATGCATTGAAGCCACTTCTTGCTCTGTGCGCGACCATTGCAATATTTACATGTTTATTGATATCAGAGAATATGGGATTCATGTCATTTCCACTCATGTCTGTGACGGATAGAAAGTATTTGGGTAGGAAACCAAATGTTGGCAATATTACAGAAGAAGAGGAATCAGCAAGCGATGATGTTGTTGCAGAAGAAGATGCTCTGACGCTGGCGGCTGATGATGTTGATGATGATGTTGATAATGATGATGAGTTACGAGGAATGGGAGATGATGACACGGGAGATATTGATGGTGATGCCTCTATTGAGAGCAAGGAAAACAATCCTACTAGCATTTACAACACTAATACCTGGCTTAGAGGGAAAGAAGAAGATGCACAAGGATTTGATGATCCCGAGAACCAGGAAATTATTCAAACGAGGGAGCCGGTAAATGAAAGTGAAGAACATGATCACGCACAACATGTTATTGATGCCCATGACAATATTGTGATCAAGGAAAACAGTGATAGCAGCAGTGATATTAGTGGCAACATTCATGTCCAAGAGGATCAAGACGATGAGGCTACTACTCATTCAAGGATATGGAGTGTTGATAATGCCCAAGAAGCCTCTACTTTTGAGGACAATGGAAATAATGATCCAAGCAGTAACAGCAATAATCGGTTGGGAGCAACAACAGAAACATATTATGGTGCACCTTACACTGATAATGCCGATGAAGCCTCTGTTGATGAGAACCCGGAAATTGATGTTCAAACACGTGATGGTAGTAATGCTATTGAGCCGGTTGTTTTTGAAAGCAACGAAGGGGACCATCCATCATCAGATGAGGGTATCCGTTCAAGAATAGGTGGCATGGACGCTACTGAAGCAGCCTTTTTTGAGAACAATATAAACAATCGAAGAATTTACAGCTACAACAGCAATGATATTAGGTTGAGAGACACAGAAGAAGAATACGATTACGCACCACAAGATAGCAACGATGCTGGTGATACCTCGTCTGCTGATATCTCGAAAGAAGGAGATGATGACGACACAGAAGATTTTGATGCACATTTCAATAATCTTGAGAAGGAAGAGAACACTGATGACATCGATGCCATGATGTCCAAAAAGGGGGGACTAGACGATAATGCCATGCTTTCTTTCTTGAGAGAAAAGAATGATATACTGCCAGACGAAGATTCTGCTGATGCTGTGCTGGTGGAAAATGGTAATAATATTCCAAGTATTGCAAAGTCAACGAATGATGGATCGCCATCATCTAAGTTTGGCAGTGATAAAGAAGTTGAAGATGGTGCTTTTGGGATAGATGAAAACATTATTGATGCAGCAAGTACTGAAGACTCTTTCAAAGCGACAGCAGCAGCAGGAAGGGGAGGAAATGGCTTTGTTTAGCATCACTACTTATAGTAACGCTGGGCGCAAGACAAATAGTAACGCAGAAACAGCCACAGCTGAAGCGTATTCCACGAATCATGGACCTTATGGCGGCAGCGCTGCATCCACAACATCTGCAAGTGTAAACACTCTGGGACATGTTCCCCCTCACAGCTATAATAGGAACCCCTACGGCAACAGTGTTGTCAGCAGTACTCGCAACAAAGTGACCAAAGGAAATGATTGAACACATGGGAAAGCTCATGAAGAGATGCACTCTGTTAATGTTTGTATTCTGCGTTTGGGACTCATGAAAAATGTGCCAAGCGTATGGAAGAGTAGATGAGCATGGCACATGAAACAGTCACATCTACAAGTGCGAATACTGGGGGGCATGTTCCCTTTATGAACCATAATGAGAGCTCCAGAACTCCAATGGGGACAATTACTGCAACCGAGTTGGTTGATCTTTTAGGGGAGCAATTCAGCGTGTTTGTATGGAGAGAGAGAAGCAACCTCACGTTGAGAACTAGCAGTGTTGTCACATACTTGCAACCTGTCCGCCAGTAACAAGTGATCTACCACCACCTTTTTATACGATCATTATCGAGGCCGATATTGAGACGAACAGTTCCCGGGCAAGAAGCAAGACAAAAAAACAAGACTGGTTATTGCCACAATTTATTGTCAAAAGACTTCCAAACTTTCTGCACAACTTGGTCTAAATAAAGGTTAGTAATCGGCCCTCGTGCAGAAAGGGCCGAAAGTGAATAATAACCGATGACCACAGTTTGGGACCCGATTCAAGCCTTTATACGAGGATGAAAAAACAAAATTGCCTCAGCATTTCCTTAGACAGCAATCAATGCGCCTCCAACGACAAAAGATATCGCCACGATGCCAGCACCCGTGGTAGCATAATCAGAGGAACTCTTGTCGGTGTTAGCACTGGCCAGAGTGTTGGCAGTCTCAGACGCCTCCTCCTGCTCCTCATCAACCGCCGAGAGCTCTGGCAAGGAAGAGCGCACCATCTTGGTGAAATCGCGACCCTTCTGGGATGATTTCTTACCGGATCCGCTCTCCTTGGACTTCACCGCCTTCTTGGACTTTGGTGACGCGGCGCCATCTGCCGAACCCTTCTTCTTCTCAGTGCCCTTGGACATGTCAGGACTCTTGGCCATCGGAGGATCCTCGCTTGAACTAATAGGTGACATACTGAAATAGGTAGGATCACTGCTAAAGAACAAAAACACAACACATGATTAGTTTCCCGGAAATATTGAACCTAGATGCTTGAAATGAAGATGAACCAGACAAGACTTACCCCACGATCAAAGTCGACTTCTTCTTTCCGGCCTTACTCTTCGCTGTCTTGTGGCTCTTGGCAAGGACAACTGTTTCAATGGACATAATATTGCTAGGCATGCTCATCTCGTCTCCTAGGTTCCTACGATGAAAGATTGTAGTGTTTATTGTTGCTTGCCTACGATCAAACCTACGATGTCACGAGAAAAGCAATAGTTTGGTGTCAGAACAATGTTTGCTCGCGTATCAAAGAAAAAGGCAGCTGCACGGAACTCGAATAGAAACGTACCCAGAGTCAACACCAACCTCAGCAGAAGTGGCCTGGGAGAAAAGAAGAAAGATTGCGACGGTGAAAGACTTCATGGTTGGAGATATGCAATATGCAGGAGTATAGAAGACTTGGTTTAGGTTTGGTAGACTTGAGAGTTGTCACGAAGAATGAATTATGAGAGTAGGGAATGACCCGAATATCTTCAGATTGAGCTGAACTAAGTCTTGATGATGAGATGGAATTATTTGCGAGGTCCATGTCAAGACATGCCAAGACTCTTTTTCAATCGATTGATTCTGTCGTTCATTTAATGCGAACAAGAAG
This sequence comes from Thalassiosira hispida, assembly GCA_036939495.1. Classification (NCBI taxonomy): domain Eukaryota; phylum Bacillariophyta; class Thalassiosirophyceae; order Thalassiosirales; family Thalassiosiraceae; genus Thalassiosira; species Thalassiosira hispida. The sequence goes on from JALLAU010000902.1 coordinate 6,641, forward strand.
ATTCCATGTTAGGTTACTATTCCACCACAGCAATTCTTTCCACGATAACGAACGACAAGGGGAAACGTGCCTCTATTTCTCTGACAACACATGCATCGCCACTTGCATCAAAGATTTCAGATTTCAATCATGTTCATAGACGTGGCATACCATCTCATGTCTTAAAGATACTATGTGTTAGGTCTTTCATGGTAACATGAATGGAAATGGGAAACAAGCAATTCTCTCGGATAAAACATGAATGAATCTCAACAGATTTCAATCAGGTCCTGGGACAGTTGAACATGCATTTCGATGCGTTGACAGATTTCAATCATGTCTTGTGTTTCGTTTATCGTACAGAACAGCCCACGCATGGTAGATTTGCGCGGGGGACCCCCAATGTCTGGCCGCCTCCTCACTCTCCCGCGCCAAAATAATCCAAACCAAAACAACCGCAGGATATCCCAATATGTATGGTATCACAGCATGCCGTCAATGTCAAAGACGAAGACAAAAAAGAGCAACAAATAAACCATGATGAACGCATCAATGACAGCAGCCCGCCGAGGCCTCTATACCTCACGTCGTCCACTGCATCAAAGGACAATACGCTCCTTCGCCGCCCAACCACAATCGTCCTCGTCGGAACCGTCTACTGTCAAACAGCCGCTGTATTCCCAAAATGAATTCCCCGATCGACAGGAACCTCCCATCATCACACGAACCAACGCTGCCGATCTGACTACTAGTGCCACCACGTCCAAAAAGGGTTCATCACAATCATCATCGCAATATACCATATCATCCACACGATGCATCGGTCCCACACGCCCCGCCCACATCCCACCCAATATCCCCCTCGACTCGCTCGAAGTACCCGAAACCAAAATAACCACCCTCTCCAACGGCGTGCGTGTCGGATCCATGGAAAATTACTCCCAAGTATCCACCGTGGGCGTCCTATTGGACTTTGGATCGCGTCATGAATTGGATCAATATACAATCGACCCCTCCAACTCTGGAACGGTAGTTTCGACGGCGGGTGTGAATCATTTGTTGGAACTGTTGGCATTCCAATCTACGAAAAATCACAGTGGGGGTGAAATACGTAACATTATGGAGAATTTGGGAGGGGCATCGTTTGCCACTTCGAGTCGTGAGCAGATGTTGTACTGTGTGGATGTTCTACGTCCGAATGTTTCCAAAGCATTTAACTTGTTGGGCGAAACCATCAAATGTCCCATGATTGAAGAAGCCGAAGTGGAGGAGATGAAACAGGTGATTCAGTTCCAAATGATGGATATGATGCCTCAGATATTGATGGGCGAAGGAATGCAAATGGCGGGGTATGGACCGTTGGAGGGAGGGATGGTGATGCAGCAGCTGGGCAGACCTCATTTTTGTACCGAAGATGCCTTGCCTAATTTGACGGCACAGTCTGTCCATACGTTTAGGGAACAGTATCTCCTCAATAAGCCAAATGGCATTGTCGTTTCGGGGTCTGGAATCGAACATGAGGCTTTGGTGGAACTTGCCGAGTTTAACTTTGGACATTTAGCTCCCAGTGAGGATACAAAGAACACTGGCACCATACCGTCCATCTACACTGGAGGTGAATACCGATTGCAACGCCCGCCCAATCTCAACCCTGCCAAGGAAGAGTTCACACACGTTGCAATTGCATTTGAGGTAGGGGGGTGGCATTCCCCCGATCTCGTCCCAATATGCGTCCTTCAAACGCTTCTTGGAGGCGGCAGCTCCTTCTCGGCCGGAGGACCGGGCAAGGGCATGTATTCGCGCCTCTACCGTGAAGTTCTTAACAGGTATCACTGGGCAGAATCATCGGAGGCGTTCTCATCCTTTCACTCGGAAAGTGGGCTGTGGGGCATTTCGGGATCGTGCAAGCCGGAGAAGAGCAGAGAGCTGACACGTGCATTAGTGGATCACTTTCTAAAGCTGGAGAAGGACTGTGTGACGGATGAAGAGTTGGATAGGGCGCGGAATATGCTTAAGTGTAATGTCCTAACACAGTTGGAATCACGCCTGGTTCTCTTCGAGGATATTGGACGGCAGATATTAACGTACGGAAAGCGCGAGGATGCCGCTACCATGTGTGCCAAGATTGATGCAGTAACCAAGGAGGATATCCGAGAAGTTGTTAGGAAGGCGGTGAAGAACTCACCTACGATGTCGTCTGTGGGCATTGATATAAAGAATGTTCCGAAGGTGGAGGAGTTGACGCAGTGGCTTGGCCAGGGCCCTGTGAAGAAATCTTGGTTTTAGATCTTACTATCAGATTGTGATGCTAAAATCTATCTTTCAATATACAGGTACAGAATAGAGTCAATTAATACTATCTCTTTTCGTATGGCAACATGAGTGACATCAAGCTCCAAGCACAATAACAATATAATACTGCAAAGATAGTAGCAAACCAAAAACAAGACGGAACCAAGAATGACAAAGTATTTCTACAAAAGACACATCATGATGCAATAAGTTAATGTAATCTTTACTCGAGAAAATACTTGCAGAGAGGCAATGATTCATGCTACATAATAATATGCACTGATACTTATGAAAATCGAGAAGAAGAGGGTGAGCACGCTGAGAGACGAGGTCGAGAAATGGGACATTAACCCCTGAATGGGACTGTTCCAGGTTCCACGTGTCTGGTCCTTCGTATAAAATCCACAAACAGATGGCGGGAAATGGCGCGAACCACCTCTCCTCCCACAGCCGCACATTTTCCTCTTCTGTTGTTCAATACGATAGCAATAGTGCAGTAGCAATAGCATTGCTCTCTGACTCGATACCAATAGCCCATAGCCGTACAAATCATTAAACGCAATTCATTTGTTGGCATAGAAACCATGGCCGACGAAATCATCCCAACTGAAGCAGTGGCAGCTGAGCCTGCCATTGTCGACGAAACCTCTCCTCCGGAAAATGACGGAAGCGATGCCGCCGGCAAGGGCAACTATAAGAAGGGCAAGAAGCCATATGAAAAGAAAGAGCAGGTCCCTATTGAGGAACTTTACGACTTGAGCAAGCCTATTACGCGGGTGAGTTCTCCATGTAGCGGCAATGCTGTCCACAATTTTTGGTCAATTTATGGTATTGTAACACCAACGCGCCAATTTTTTTCTCATAACATCATTGCAATAATAATACTAATATTCACCACACAGGTCGAGCGCCCCTCCAAGGAAAACCACGACGCCGAACTCGCCGCCATCGACTGTGCCATCGACAACCTAAGGGCCGAAAGAAAGACCATCCAATCCAAAATCGATTCCGCCCTCGGGGGGAACAAACAGAAAAATTCCCCCGTCGGCCGCGAACGCGATGCCCTGAACAAGCTCAAAAATCGCAAGGGATTAATGATCGAGCAGAAGCGTCAGATCCGCACCCGTCTCGAAATCGTCAAGTCCAACGCAGACCGTCTCATCGGTCAACAGAAGAATGCCCGTTCGGGGATGAAGTTTACGAACCTCGCCGACATCGAAAAGGAGATTAAAGCGTTGAAGTACCGACAGGAAACGACGTCCATGTCCCTTGCCGACGAGAAGAAGCTCATTAAGGAAATCGAAGCATTGCAGGCCTCGAGGCGTACCGCCGAGGAACTCCGCTCGAAGCAGGGCGATCTAGATACCATCAAGGAGGATCGCAAAACGATCTCGGCCGACTTGAACGGCAAGGACAAGGAAATCGATGCCATCCAGAAGGAGATTGATGCCCAGTCCAAGGTGGTGAAAGATTTGACGGAGAAGCAAAGTAGTCAACGGGGTGCAGTCGACGAGCTCATCAAAGCGCGTGACGAATTTAGGAACCATCTCGATGAGAAGTTCAAGGAGAAGGGAGACCTCAAGACTTCCTTCCGCGAAGGGACGAACGATTGGTACCAGAACCAACGTGCAGTCAAGGCACAGCGTCAGTTGCAGTACGAGGAGGAGAAGAAACGTCGCGAGGAGGAAAACACCGAATGGCTAAAGAAGAAGGAGGAGGAAGAGTTGGCCAAGATTCCCTATGAAGAGGAGATGACATTGTGTGATTACTTGACTGATTACTTGACAAAAGCGTACCTTACCGATGCTGTGGAAGAGGCGGAAAAGAAAGCCAAGGCTGCAGAAGAGAAGGCCAAGGCCGATGTCATTGCCGTAAAGGACGATCCATTCGCGGGATTTAAGCCAGCCAAAAAGAGGAACGACGATGATGAAATCTACTTTGGCAAGGGCAAGAAGGGGGGGAAGAATAAGGTCTCCAACAAACCCAAAAAGGCATCTTCCAACAAGAAGCCTACGGCAACCTTCTCCCTCAATCTAGATTTGTTCGATCAATTCGGTATGCTTAGTCTCAGTCCTCCCACTAGTTTGGATGCCGTTTCGGGGTCTGTGGACGAACTTAAGGCGAAGAAAGTTTGGTATTCAGAACAGCCGAGGGGAAGTGTTCCCACCGCACGTGACATTCGCAAGGCGAATGAGGAGGCGGCCAAAAAGTCCAAGGGGGAGAGTAGCAACAGCAATGGCAACAAGTCCAAGGGAGGCAATCGTGGCAAGAATAAGGGAAACTTTGATATTTCCAATGATAGCGAATTCGTGCCTCTGGGCATTGGCGGGTCGTCGTCCACAACTGCCTTCACCTCGAGCTGGGGTCAGAAGGCGGATGGTGATGATGCTGCTCCCCAGGCTGATTTAATGTAAGGAGCTATGATACCTATGAGTGGAGTAAGGTTTTTTGTGTTGAGGGTTACACTTGTGGATGCCTAAACAGTTACTGTATACAGAATGCCAGGATAGTCAGAAATATATAAGTAGTAAGGAAAGTTACTTATACAATCAAAGCATGGAAGGGGGAGGTTTGGTCCTGATTCAGTATTGCCATCCCCGCATCGTTTGTGGCTCAATATTTACTTGGCAGGCAATCAGATTGTCACGTCTCTGATTTCGATGCGGCTCGCGCTACCAAGGTCTACCAAGGTACGCCTAGCCCTAACCCACACAGAAGAAAGGTAAGGACTATTCTTCACCCTCAAATATCGTATGATGATTAGATAGAGAATCCATGCCCACATCCTGAACGAGTAGGCAAAGAAGAAGAGGGCATTGAAAAACCCATACATGTAGCCGAACTGAGGGTGACGGAGTGCACAATCACTGGTTGAGAAGCCATCGTCCCATTCGGTCAAAGGGCAACTTGGCTGGTATCTTCCACCAAAGCGGGCTGCAATCACTTAAAGCGGGTTGCAATCACATCGTCCACCGTTGGGATAGTTCTCATCAATGAAACATTCCATTCGAGCGGGGCCTGTTGCGCCAGGTATCATCCTTCGTAGGAAACGCGGGCCGACCCTTGGCTACTAATTCTTGGGCGCTTGCAACCCCAAGGAGTCCCAGAAGAAGGATTTCAACCCAGAGCGTGAATGTGAAGTTTCAGTTCTGGTATTTTCCTACCGGTGTCAGGGTCAATTTCATCTGGAGAATAGTTCTTTCTCTTGTGATGGTAGGATACATGAGTGTCATGAAAGGCT
>JALLAU010000903.1:0-12146 GCA_036939495.1 Thalassiosira hispida
AACAAGATGAAAGTTTCAAACCATAACATGTATACTTTTTCTGAGAAGATTTTTTGAATTGTATAATAAACGCTAGTAATTCACATACTTTTCATCTCACTTTTGCAAACAAGTACGATTTTTCATAAACAATATGAACAGCATGATAGTATTATCATGGTTGGGTGCGTACGTGCTAGCCTAGCATGAAAAGACAAATACACGTCTCTGCTAATTGCTACCCCAGTGTGCCCTCTTGTTCTACTAATCTGCTAGGAGGAACTGGAAGTGAAAGAAAGTGAAAGGCAACGACCTTGAGATTCAGAGGTTGTAGTGCGCAATTTGGTTGATGCAAACTTTCAACAAATGCACATTCTTGCACTGCAGGCTGGTGGTGGTTCGATTGCTCTCTCTGGGGCGCTCCACGCGGCATGTGAAAAGAACTCCATCAAAGTTGTGAAATTACTCTTGCAACTGGACCCAACGAGTTCTTCCGCCAGGGACCAGCTCAATCGAACCCCCTTGATCATGGCTGCAATAAGTGCAACAGGACGCCTGAGCATCAATGGCATCGATGATACTACGGTAATTGATGCCTTGCTCCAAGCAGGAGCAAGTAAAACTGACGTGGACTCTTCCAACATGACTGCATTGGTTATTTTAGGCAAAGTTCGAGCAGGCACCTTCGAATCACACACTACGAACATCGCCACACGCTCACGGATTTAGAACACAAGTTATACCCTCCCTGGGGACCTACAGTTGGCGACTTTGCTGAGGGAAGAGGCGGGAGTTCTGGCCTTGTTGACTATGGGCCAGAAGATGAAATGGGTCGGGGAGCCTATGCCAACGGGGAATCTGACTATTGAGATTTTGAACTGCCGCACGTTCATAATTGTATTTGAAAAGTGATCCATTTTTCTTTCGAGAAACATAAGTTGTCACGTCGTCTTCGATCGTCATTTAATGAGGCTTAGGTTTGTGCCCATCCACATAGAAATTTCTGGTCGCCTTGGGCAATGTAAAGACACCCCCATCCATACCCTCCTTCACCGTAATCTGACATCCCAATCGACTGGTTTCCGATAACCCAAAAGCCATATCCAACATATCTTCCTCATCTTCACTTAAAACACCGTCCTCCGTATCACTCAAGAGTTGATCATATAATTCCTGCTCTAGAACCACATGGCATGTGGAGCAGGCGCAAACACCCTCGCATGCACCTTCCATTTCGACTCCGGTACGATGGGAACATTGTAGTAGAGTTTCGCCAACTCGGGCAGTAATTGATGTTTTGCTATCGTCAGGGTTCACAAAAGTAATGTTTACGGTGGGAGCGTCGGGTCCTGGGCCATCGCCATGCCATCGTATTTGGTTACCACTATTGATGGTGGAAGTTGGTGGGAGGCGGAGGACGCTGTGCTGTGGTTGTGCCGATGCTGACCCAATGGACTGTCTACATTTCGTCGATAGAAGACTTCTGCAGGACGCTAACGACCTGGACGATGATGCGAGTCGGTGTAATAACATAGTAGCTGCGCAGTAATTGGAAGGGGATTGAGATGAGGGAGAGGTGAAAATGAGTGGAGCCGTGGACGGAGGCTGGCAACGGCAACTGGTGTTATCTAGATATCTAGATGCTAGCAGAAGGGAGTGTCATTAGGGTTAGCTTTCCCGCCATTTTTTGATGGCAGCCCGAGAAGAAAAAGAAGAGGAGCAGTACGATATGAATAGAGCCAACAGCCGCCCCCGTTCATCTGAGACAGTCTGAGAGCAAGGAGGGAAAGATCGGCGAGGGCTGCGCGAGTAGCAACCCCAAAGCAACGTAGTGAGTGGCAGTATACCATGTCGAGCAAAAGGCTCGCCGCGTCAGCTCTATCCCAAGCCAAGTCTAATGGTGCAATCTTGGTGACATGCGTTGGAACCGCAGTGGCCGTAGCCATCTCCTCCCGTCCACCATCTCGAGCCGAACAGAAACCAAAAGATGACCATCATTTGGAAATGTATCTTATGGATAAGATTGCAAAGAAGCCCTACTTGAATTATCATTCTGCATCGTCTTCAGCGTATCAGCAGCAAGCCAAGCGATATTCTCGTAGCCGCCAGAACGAAGAACACTCAATTGATATTGATTATGCTCCTGACAACACTCGTCCAAAGGGTGTCCCATCAAGATTACGTCTGCTCACAATTGATGTTCCAGAATTCAAGGAAGAAGCATTTCATGGCGTATGCAAATTACCCTCCGAAATATTTGATACCGATAAACCAAAATTTGTTGATGGAGTGGCGCCATCCAAAGCAATGAACAAGACATTGGGTCATAATAAAAGGTCAGGGACCAGGGCCTCCCGAAAGCCAATTGTACAAAAGAGTCTGGCGAAAAAATTATATTATTGTTATGATCCTCAATTCAAAAAGCATCAATCAGCGGCTCACCCAGCAGAAGAACACGAGCAGAAGGAACCACAACAAAGCAAGTACGAAGAGCAACCTGTGATAGGGGTGGAGATTCTCGAGGCATCAATAATGGACCTTAATCCCAATAATATACGTAGAACTTATACATCGCACAGTACAAGTTGGAAGAAGAAAAGTTACAAATATGATCCAGGAAAGTACACTGGGGATACAAGTGATGATGATGATGATGATACTGATGAAAGTGGCGCAGCAGACGCAGATGAAGCCGAGGTTGAGGAAGCATCTCTCGAACAAAAAGCTCCCGTAGTTGAAAATAAACCAATTGAGACAGATAATGATGACATTCAAGAAGAAAATGACATTGATAGCCCAGTTTACGAAAGGACCGCTCCTTGGAATCAGTATGGTGAGTCCCTGCTTTCATTATCTACATCCTAGTTAGAAAGCGCCGAAGGCAAACTAACATGTGTTCAAATTGTTCAAGCTTGGTTGGAGGAGTTACATCTACGAATGAACGGCATCGTCCCCTTTGGTGCACCCGCGCAAAGAGCTCATGTGTTCTCTCAATGGATGTATGGTCGCATTTATCACCAATCAGTACCCACTTCTCCATCGAGAGCTGGGTGGCTGAGTTGGTTATGGTGGTCTCGATACCGTACATCGTGCGATGGCGTGGATGGCGAAGGAGAGGATGCTTTGTATGGCAGTGATGTTCATAGTGGCAACCTCAGAAATGCATTTCTTCCTTGGGTATCATCCAAAGCTGTACTGAATAGGGCCTCTAATAAACCGTGAGTCATCATCAAAGTTGTATGATATGAGGTACCAGTCTTGGCGATTGACTTGACTGATAAACCTTGCCTTTTCGTATTTTACCCGGCTGAACCACCAACACCAAGCAGACATGCCGTCATATGTGATGGTGCTGCTATGCAACGTGTTCCTGGGTCTCTTCGCTATGTCACTAAGATATGTCGTGAAGCCGGGATTCCTCTTTATATTATCAACGACCCACGGTCTTGGGGAAGCCAGACTCATTCCGCACTCTCAGATGCTCTTGATGATATGCAGACGACTATCACTGACAATGTTGTAAGCAATCCTTGTTTCATCATCAACGATGAATTCTTTCTAACAATCAGACTAACATTTATGATTCTAACTGTTTGCAGACTCGTAATGCACTTGATTTGAGAGAAGGCAGCGCATTCGAAAGAGGGAGGTTAGTTGGGCGACTCGAGAAGGAAATAGCTTGGCAAGCGTATGATGCAGCGAAGAAAACTCAGGATGCACTGAAAGACGCAAGGCAGCGATTGCAGCGAGATAAGGTCGAAGATTGGAGTGGGTTGGCTGAAGAGGACCTCATTAGAAAACTGATTGCGAGAAAGGTAATCACTTTGCAAGGCGAAGACGAAGAGGGCGTGAATGAGGCTGGAGCTGAATCTACGAAGTATTCAGATGGATTTCTCAGGGTTTGCCGGCACTGTCTCGAGACTGAAAAATAAAAGCAACCACCAAATAAGTCTAAATAATGAATTGGTTATTTTACCCCTGCTTCCATTAATTTGAACTCTCTTATCTCCACATGGCTCATATGTGGGTTAGCTATTCGCGCTCACATTCAAACATTCATCTACCAAAATTTCTTAGCATTCCTATCAATTGTTGGAGCTGAACTGTCTTTGCATTGCTCAACACTCGGCTTGTCACTGAAGTGGCATATAATTACCGGCTCTGCCGAACAGCATGATGCGGCCAACTCTCCCTTAGAGCTCAACCCATTTGCTACCCCAACGCCACCTCCAGCTTCACATACTTTGTTGGTATACCACAGACCCATCTGCTGGAGGAACAGCAATTTATTCTTTTTGTTGGTTGTCCAGCTCATGTGCATTAGATATGGCACATGTTTTCCTTGCACTATTTCCTTCAAGAAACCAATCTCTTTTTTGCGATGATAATGGTATCCACCTGGGAAGTCAGCTCCTGCTAGAGTTTTTACCCTTAAACCTGTCAGTGAGCTGTGTTCATCTAATAATGCTGCCAATGCTTGCTGATGGCTAGTCATACTTAACACCATATCCCCCAAATAAAGCAATGATCGGAATAAGAATTTGGTCTTGTCATTGTTGCGTACATAATAGAATCCAGTGTTTGCACTGTAGGGTGCGTACCGCAATGAGCGAGCGCCGTCATCTTGGAACAGCATATCAAACTCGTACAGCGGGTTTGTTTTGTCATGGAAGAAGGGAAGCGGGTTCTTGTACCAAACTGAAGTCATGTCATTATTATTTTTGTGGTCATGATTGATCAGATTAGATGTCCAACTGGGCTACATGTGGAAGGTGGGAGAGAATAGTAATGAGATCAAAACTTACCTAGATCTACATCCTGGAATAAGACATCATAGCCCATGCGGTTGACTAGCTGGACAGTAACAACTTTGGCATACATCATCTGTGTGAAAGCCCGGTCCCCGTAGCGCCCAGCTTCCTTTTCCGGCATTTTCTCAAATATCTTATGATTCACCAGGACAGATATTTGTGATGTTGTTTGGCAAGATTTGATAGTGCAAATCATTATTTGATTAGTATGTTCAGAGGAGCGTAAAAACAGAATTTGTTTCACCCGAAACTCACCTTCTCATCATAGAATGCATTCAATCCCAACCCTTGCGCAATATCTAATACACCCTGGTCTGTGGCAAACACCAGAACCTTCTCTTTTACAATGTCTCCAAACCCTCTTCCTTGTGCTGCACATATGAAATTTATCAGCAAATCACTCTGTCCTGTATTGCAAACCATCACAATCACAGTATTGTCAGTTCGAGCACAAGCCTTAGCCATTGGTTTTAATGTTTCAAGAGTATCGCCCAAGCGAGAAAAGTATGTCTCAAGCAGAGCTTGATTTTGCAATGCAAAAGAATCACCGGGAGCAGAAAATTTGTCCTGCCCATTCGTCTGCAACCCTCTCCCCACGGGGTATAATGGCAATGATGTGTCCACCTTTGAATAGCCCTTAGGATTAATGCGCAACCATCTTTGGATATGATACGATTCATAGTTCCCCACTATAGCAGTGCATTGCCCTACGCCATCATGTGTGTCCGTGAATATTACATTGAGACCTCCACAGTTTTTAGTAGCGTCTTGCGCCGTCATGTGGCGTAGAGATGTATCATCACCATTCTCATCAGTGTAGACGATACCGGTATTGATATCGGGCAATGCTTTTGTGCTTCCATACAGCAGTAGGACATGATCTTTGCCAGGATCAGTCTCATGATCTCTTTTTGATGGTGGTTTTGGAATGCCATAGTCAAAACTGGTGAGGAATTCATTCTTTGCTATAAGAGACGCTCCAGTTGCGAATTTTGATATTGTTGTGGGAAATCGTCTGGGTCTATCATCGTCTTTGTTCTTCTTTCCTTTACTGCTCTTCCCCTTGGTATTGTTCTCCTCATTATTTCCTTTGTTTGTCGATGTCGGTGTAGCTAGTCGCCGCTCCACCTCTGCCTGCACTCGTGCCTCAAAATCTTTATCGTCTATATTATTTGAATCTGCCCTTAGAGATTTGGTGTTGGATTCCGTGTCTGTGGATGTGGAGATTTGAGGGCTCGAATTCATCTGCATTCCTAACAACACACCCCCATAAAACGATACAGCGGCAACGAGGAATAAGACCAGAAGTTGAGGCAGATAAACAATCCATAGGGGTGATTTTCTGGATTTATAACCGTGGGCCGCGCCATTGCGTATTGCCACCATTTTATGGTAACTAACAATCTATTTGCACTTTGGGGGCTGATTTCTACCTACTACAAGGGCTGGTCTCGATTTTTTGCGAACCACAAGATTATCGGCAGCCGGTCAGACTTGTCGGCGGAGCGCGTGAGACAGATAATTCGGTTGAATTCTAGAATCGCTATGAGAGATGTATTGATGCAAGGATGGGCCTCTGGCATGGATTGGCGGATGGGATCTATTATTTGATCCAAGTTGTCATTGCCAATTCCAGATCTGCCACCAGTATCTGCCGTGAGGAAATTGGAAGAAATGAAAAGATGATCATAGGTGTTCATGGGGGCCAAATTAGATATTGCAACAAATCTCGATTTAAAGCAGAACCCCGTCACTTTTCGTAGGATTTTGGCATAGCCCAACCCCAATAGTAATTTTACCTCTACGGTTGAAGTTCCATTTGGAACCTCGTGCGTGGGCATACGCATGCAAGCCACGGCGGGCTCGCATCATCCGCAGAAGGATATCCTTCTCTTCCATCGTCATTCTTCATCATCCCCATCCCTTCAATTTCAATTGTTCATCCCATTTCCTTGCTGAACTTTGCCCATCTCTTGATACTCTAAAGAAGACGGCCAAGATGGTAATCAATAGGGGCGTCCTTTTAGTGGTGCTCGCCCTTGCCGGGCACCAATCACATGCTTTCGCTCCCGTCGCTAGGACGGTGGGAAAGGTGGCTCCTAGCTCCATCACCCGCTTCGCTATGGTTGCGGAAGATACGGACGTCTCAATTGAATACGACGGTGCTGCTCGTCTCGCCTACACTGCATGGTGCGACAAGTACGGAAAGGACGCCAACGATGCCAAGTTCGATGCGTTCAAGTCAAACTATGAGGCCATCACCGTTGCCAACGTCTCTGCCGCCAAGGAAGCACGTGATGCAGGCACCGACCGTCCCAAGGATCTTGATCTTAATGAATATGGGGACATGACCGAGGCGGAGTACATGGCTATGCAGTCTGGTGGATCCGCTGCGGCTCCAGCGGAGCCGGCTGCTGCCCCAGAGAATAAGGGAGCTTTGGAATCTGCCATGGAGGCATCTATGGCACAGAGTGCGGCTAGCTCTGCTCTTTCGGACGCAGCGGATGCGTTGGCCGAAGAGGAGGAGAAACTTGCGGAGGCACTGGGTTTGGATAGCATTGAAGATCTTGAGAATGCAATTGATGCAATGGAGGGAATCGATGTGGACGGAGGTGAAATTGATACATCGGATGTTCGTGAGGCACGTGTTCGTTCGGCTTACATGGACTGGTGCAAGGGGTACGGAAAAACGGCGGATGAATCTCGATTCCCCACCTTTTCATCCAACTATTTGGCCATGGAGGAATATGCCAATGAGAATGGACGGGAGATGATGTTGAACAAGTATGCGGATTGTACTGAGGAGGAATATCGCCAATTGACTGAAGGTGAGTGATAATATGTAGAATGTTTAGCTTTTTTTATAGTCATATGGTGGGTCCAGAACCTGGGTAACATATCAATGTGGATACTTCAATACTCAAATTGTTCACATCTTGTGATTCACTGAATGGTTAGCTCCAGCACCTGCACCTGTGATTGAAGAACCTGTGGCAAAGGAGGAGCCGAAGGTAGAGGTCAAGGCCCCTGCTCCAGCACCAAAGGTGGAAGCGAAGGGTGAGTTTTGATCTCGTTTTCGAAGTATGGTTATTCTGGTTGTGTCCATCAATCCGTTGTGCTAATCTTCCCCTCCTATATTGCCTGCCTCTAAAAGTTGAACTGAAATCTGAGCCGGAGAAGAAGCCCGAGGTGAAGAAACCGGAGGCGAAGAAGCCCGAGGCTAAGGCAAAGCCAGCCGCCGCCAAACCCAAGCCAGCGCCCAAACCAGTGCCTGCGGAGCCTGTGCTCTCGCTTGAAGAGCAGGCCATTGCTGATGTGAGTATAAGAGTTATGCACTCTTCATATGTGACCTGCTGATCATCTTGCCACAACTTTCTGAGTCTGAACATTTTCTCTTCCGTTTCATCGAACGAAGGTCAAAGCAGCCGCAGAGAAGGAAGCCGCTTTTGTTGCATCTCGTCGTGCTATTGATGAGGCTACCTCAGCGATTGAACTTCAGAAGGCCAAGGATGCCTCAGAGAAGCTTGCCCAAAGCAAGGTTGATCTTGCATTGCCTGAAGCAACACAGAGGTCAGCAACATCCCCCAAAAAACCAGCCATGATTAAAACGACAGCGAAGAAGGTAGAGGCTGCTCCTGCGGCTCCAGCAAAAGATCCTGTTGTCGCTTTGACTGAAACCAAAACGCCAGCGAAGAAGGAAGAGAAGCAAGATTTCTTCTCATCCCTCTTTGCGCCATTACCTGCCAAGAAAGGTAAGGTCATATCTAATCCCCACTGAGTCTTTCTTATCTGAGAGAGCATATTTCACTGATGCACCTTTTTGTTCGTTTTTGTAGCAATCATTGCCAAGACTGGTCCAGCTAAACCAGTTGTGGAAGCAGTTGCCCCTAAGGCTGTCAAGCCAGCCCCAGTTGTAAAACCAGTTGCACCCAAGGTCGAAAAGAAAGTGGTAGCAGTTGCCCCCAAGGTGGAAAAGAAAGTGGAAGCGAAAGGTAAGTTCAGCCATAATGATATAAAACGTTACACATTTCTCCTCTACTTTCTCTCACAATATCATTATTCACCATCTTCTTGCAGCCCAAGCTCAAAATCCATTTGCTAACATTTTTGGCGCGCCGGCGAAGCCAGCGGCTAAGAAGGTTGAGCCCGAACCCGAGGTTGCACCTCCCGCACCAAAGGTTCCACCAGTGAAAAAGGAAATTGACATGGCGCCGAACGCTATGACTGACGCACTCAACTCCTTCTTCGGCGGATCAAGCAGCAAGCCTGCACCGAAGCCAGTCCCAGTAGTACAAAAGGCCAAGCCAGCTCCCAAAGCACCCGCTCCTGCACCCGTTGCCGAGAAGAAGCCTCTTAAGGGATCCGGAACATTTAGTTTGTTTGGTGGTGCTGCCGCACCCAGGCCTAAGAAGGCTGCTGCCCCCAAAGCTGTAGCTGTTGTGCAGAAGCCTGTTGAAAAGAAGGCGGTGAAGGGATCTGGAACTTTTAGCTTGTTCGGAGGCTCCACACCAAAGAAGCCTGCTCCTGTGGTTAAGGCCCCTGTTGTTGAGAAGAAGCCCCCTGCCGCTAAGAAATCTGCTTCTTTCGGCGGCTTCTTTGGTGGTGCTGCTGCACCCAAGCCAAAGGCTGCCGCCCCTAAAGCACCAGTTGCTGCGGCGAAGCCTGCCGGGACAAAACCTGTTAAGGGATCTGGAACTTTTAGCTTGTTCGGAGGCTCTGCGCCAAAGAAGTCAGCCGCCCCTGTGGTAAAGGCACCTGTTGTTGAGAAGAAGCCCCCTGCTGCCAAAAAATCCAGTTCATTCGGCGGCTTCTTTGGTGGTGCTGCTCCAAAGAAGGCTGCACCTAAAGCAGCACCAGTAGCAGAGAAAAAGCCTGTTGAGAAGAAGGTTGTTAAGGGATCTGGTGGATTCAACTTCTTCGGAGGCTCCACTCCAAATCCCAAACCAGCTCCTGTGACAAAGGCTCCTGTTGTTGAGAAGAAGCCTGCCGCCAAGCAATCCAATTCATTCGGCGGCTTCTTTGGGGGTGCTGCTCCCAAGAAGGCTGCACCCAAAGCACCAGTTGTTGAGGAAAAGCCTGCACCAAAGAAGGCACCTACATTCTCTCTCTTTGGAGGCGCTGCTGCCAAACCTAAGCCAAAGGCTGCAACACCCAAAGCAGCCGCACCGATGAGGGCTGCGAAGAAGGCTGCGCCCAAAAAAGCTGCACCAAAGAAAAAGGCTGTAGCTGACGGTATCCCAATCGTCAGCAAATTCTCACAAGGCAAGGATGGTTCTATTACAGGTATTGTAAGTAATTCCAAGAATTTCCGCACTGGTACCAAAATCACAACATCGCCCGTGAAACGTGGGGCAAAATCTGGAGATGTTGTCAAAACTTCTTCTGGAAGCCAGTACAGGCTTGATTAGAGAGGGCAGATTTCTGTTCGTGCTATGTGCTAGTTCAGTTGGCCAAGGTGACGAAGAGTTGTCATCATACAATAATCAAGAACAACACATTGGGATAATGGACCTGTAGAAGGTGCAATTCAACTGCTATTTTGCAATAATATACTAAAAACTTAATGTTATCAGGTCAGAGGACTCAAGTTGTTTATTCTTTGAAATGTTGCAACAGCTCAAACCAAGCTTGGGCACTTGTGATCCAAAAAGATTGATACAAGCGGAGTATTTGGAGACAGTATCTACCATTGTAATTTCTGCGGTATCATGAACGCAGCACGAATGATGATTTGGGATCATTTTACTTCACAGCATACCTTTTTTCCCAAGAAAGTTGGAAGGCATTCGATGTTTCAATCAATCCATACTATTGTACCAAACTGAAGTGATTCATTTTTGTGGCAATCATAAAATAATATATTAGATGGCATGGAAGAACACATCGTAGCCAAGTCGGTTGATTAGGTAGCTGGACAGTGACAATTTTAGATACATCATCTGCGTGAAAGCCTTGTCGCCGTATTGTCTTGCTGCCTTTTCTGGCATTTTCTCATATGTCTTAGAATCGCCAGGGTAAATATGTATGATAATCGTATGATCAGATTTGATTGTTTCATTGGACTACTTGTTTGGCAATTCAACCAAAACTTACCTTCTCGTCATCAAATGACCTTAAGCCCAGCCCTTGTGCAATATCTAACATTCCCTTGTCTGTGGCAAACACCAGAACCTTCTCTTTCACGATATCACCAAAGCCCCTTGCTTGTGCTGCACATATGAAATTTATCAGCAAATCACTCTGTCCTGTATTACAAACCACACTATCACAGTATTGTCAGTTCAGCACAAGCCTTAGCCATTGGTTTTAATGTTTCAAGAGGATCGCCTGGGCGAGAACAGTATGTCTCATTTTGCAATGCATATCCTGTCCATTCGTCTGTAATCCTCTCCCAACCGGGGCTAATGGCAATGATGTGTTCAGTTTTTAGTGGCCACTAGGGTCAATGCGCAACCATCTTTGGATATGATAAGATTCATAGTTCCCCACTATAGCAATGCATTGCTCGTCAAACCCACCAGACGGTTCCGTGAACATTACATTGAGACCTCCACAATTCTTAGTGGCCTCCTGTGCAGACAGGCGAGGCAGAGATTCATCATTACCATTCTCATCAGTGTAGACGATACCAGTATTGACATCAGGCAACAATGCTCTTGTGCTTCCGTAGAGTATTAAAACGTCATCTTTGCAGGATCGCTCTCGATTTCTCTTTTTACGGTGGTTTTGGAATACCGTAGTCGAAATTGGATAGGAATAGAGATGCTCCAGTTGTAAACTTGGATATTGTTGTCGGAAATCTTCTGCCATCGTCTTTGTTCTTTTTATTGGTCTTAATGTGAGTGTCATCGTTTGCTTTGTTTGCCGATACTTCCAACTGCTTCGCAAGTCGGCGATCCACCTCTGCCTGTACTCTTGCATTGAAATCTTCTGCGTGTCCATTATTTGAATTTGCCCTTAGAGATTTGTTGTTAGATTTAATTTCTGTGGCTGTAGAGTTCTGGCTTGAATCCATCTGCATTCCTAACAAGACACCTCCATAAAACGAAATGAAGGCCACAAGGAAAAACACCAGGGCTTTTGGTAGACAGGCAACCCATTGAGGAGATGTTCTTGGTTTTAGTGAGGGCCGCTACAATGCGTACTGCCGCCATTATTTCGAAAAAGCCTTCAGACAGTGGGCGTCGTTACTGTTCAAAGTGAGAGATGGTCAGCTTTTGATGAGCTCTGCTCCCGACGGAACACATAGACTTGCTTCTGTAGCTGCAATTATGATCGTATGTAGACCATATACCAGCGGATACCGGTTGTCGCAGGTTTTTCATATTACTCTTTATAGAAGCTCGTAGCTGGTGG
>JALLAU010000904.1:0-12133 GCA_036939495.1 Thalassiosira hispida
AGACCAGAGAAGCCCCCTCAAATCGAATCCAGGGCAATAGAATGTAATGCCTCTTTTCATCCGCGGAATCAATGACATCTCTCTCCCCCCACGCAGATAGGAGGAGTTGGGGGGATGAATCAGGTAAAAATCTCCCCCCCACGCAACGCCCTCGAATGAAATATTGCGTCAGCTTCAATATACTTCAGGTCACAACTCACAACAACGTCTCAGCGAAGCATGGGGGGAGCAGGGGAAGACATTTTTGCGCGGGGGGATCGACCTAAAACCAGTCTAATAGCCACCGAAGAACGTCTCCTCGCATAACCACCGCATAATATCTTCTACTTGTCTTGTTGCCCGTAGTGTGAGTGGTATTGCGTATTGCCGCTGCTATGTCTCAACAGCGTCTCACTCCCATAACCGATATTAATTTCTCATTCCTTCTTTTCCATGTGTCAGTGAGGAATTGCTGACATCAATCTATTGTACATCTGCATGCACTTTCAGCCCATCACAAGAAACGATGGATCTTGCAGAATCATTCGAACAACAACTTGATTTTGAGGATGATGGTGAGGAATATGATGTCGGGGAGGATAGCTCTGAATATTCGTCCGGTGGTGATTACGAGGACAACATGCCTGCAATCGTTGTAGAAGAGATGGAACGACGTAAGCAAATGGAAAAGAATTGCAATAATATGCCTTCAAATCCGCCGTCCCCAGAGGTTGTACAGACATTGCGTGAGCACTTTTTATCGGGTGAAGCAAATTTCTGTCATGGAGGGTTTATCGATTGTTGTGAGGCTATTGGGATACAACCTCGTGCAAAAGATGAATTGGTGTATTTGCCAGAACACAACCTGTTTTCTCTTGTTAGAGACTTGTGTGACGACGATGACAAGGCTCACGAAGCAAGGGTACGCCTGTTGAGATACAGAGAATATATTGATGATCAATCTTCAAGAGGGATATATGTGGGGGAGGACTGGTACATGTCGGATAGACTTGATTTACAATATGAGGGGGAAATAGACGGTCACAAAGATGACTTGACGAGGGAGCAACTAATTGCTTTTGGAGATGCATTTTGTATGCAATTCTACTATTATACAAACTTTGATAATGTGTTCAAAGGAATTGGAACGGGAGTCAAAAGATCTGCCTCGTCGCCGTCGGTTACATTGCCCAATGGCATGAAACGAGTACAGATGGATATCAGCGAAGAAATAATTTTCGATCAGTGCCTTGAGTTACAGAGGCGTTACGACGATTTGCGGTGCCCGCTTGGCCCCGAAGCTGTGTTTGGCCCTGACTCTGTGCCCAAGAAAAAAAAGAAAGGGAAGAAGAACAGAAAACAAGACACAAAGAATGGGGGGACATCTTCTGGGTGAAAGTCACATCCTGAGGAGATTGTGTCTCTTCTCACTAAATTACTTGAGGTATTGGAGGCGCATTTACTTCCGTCTGATGCAACTGCCATCGCTGTATCTTATATTGCCGAGATGCTTTCATCCGCAACAAGGTATGACCCTGAAATTTCTAAGGCTCTAGTTGACGATGGGAAATCAAAATGTGGCTCCATTGTCATCAGACTGCAATCTAAGGCGCTGGAGCACGCAAAAGCTTCAGGAGAGAGACGATGGTGGTTGGCTTTTGCACACTTGAATGATGTGCTCGGGTACTCTGTGAGACCACTCCTCAAGAAACAAAATTCAAGGATAGACAATGCAGACGAACTTGATGATGGCATCGACAACCCTGCTTCGATATTCTTCTTTAAGAAAATGGTTCCGGTGCTAATTCCGGCGATGACTTCTTCTCTCGCTGAAGAAAGAGTGGCGGCATTGCACAGCTTTGAGCGAGTAACTTCCATAGCACCGCATTCCAAAGTGTTGCGGTTGATGAGCAAGAAGGAAGTTTGGGCTTCTATTGAAGTAGCATGCCAGGCTGGTCTCAGTGAGTGCAGCTTGACTACTAGTGAAGCAAAATTATCATCTTGGTTTGACTACACAAAGCACTATGCATTAGCAGAGGTAGCGTCACTTCTGGATGGACTGTGTCGGCGTGCACTGCTTGTGGAAGAAACAACGAGCGTCACACCGACGGCATTGGCTGCAAAGATGATCACGAGAGGCGTTGTTCCTCATCTAATCGAGCTTGCAAAGGCTGATGTCGGACGTCCATCAACTATGTCAATGGTCGATCTCTCACGTCAAAGACTGCCGGACAATAATCTTTCAAGATCCTACCGGATTGGAATTAGTCAGTGCAGCACTATCTTCAAAAGATGGCGCGATGGTATCACCGGCATTGCTCTTGATTCTACACCTGTTGCGGGACGAAGAATGGCGGAAGCCCTTGTCATCAGTTGAACCTCGAATTGAGTTGACGTATGTATGCACTGGACAGTATCATCAAACGTGCACACAACCAGAAGAAAGAGCAAAAAGAAATGATGGATCGCGGGATATCCCTGACTATTGAGGCGTTTCGAATGGAAGACGGAGAAGAAAAGGAAAGAGTGCAGCAATCCACCAAAGACGAGCAGCAAAAGCTTGGAGATGGATCTGACAATTGGCTGGTATTGGAGAGTGAAGAGAATCGTTCGCAACGCAGTAAAGCGTTTCTTCTTGTTGCTGGTAGGTTGAAAGCAAGGCCAGAATGGGCTCCTTATTTCAAACTGCTTTCTCCAATGTATAAGATGATTGCAGAGACAGTGATAGTCCCAGTTCAGTCTGCTCCGCGGGAGGAAACCGAAGAGTTGAGGGCACCATCGCCCAGTGCTTGCATGCATGGTATCAATGAAAAATGTTCGAGTTACACAGGTAAACTGCGATCATGCCATGCATGTGGGAAGCTCGAAACAAAGAGAGGAGACATGAGTAAATGTGCAAAGCTCAGAGCAGGTAAGAATTTTGTTACCATTCTGGAATTGGCTTCTATGCTATTTTCTTTCCTCACTTTTGCATCTTCATTGTTCAGTGCCAAGTTGACCATTGGTACAAAGTTCACAAACGTGAATGCAAAGAGCTAAGGAAGGCTAATGTACGAGAAAACTCGCTATGGTTCACTAAAATGCACAAACGCATTCTCTCAATTCTTCCAGCTGTTTCAATAGAATGGATTGGTCGTACTTGCGGAGCTGTTTTACTGATTTCGCACAAGCAAACATTTTTATTCTAAGCTTAGACAATTGACGAGTTGTATGCAAAACATCTCTGCTGATATGCACGAGCAGCGCGTATTTGCTAGAGACGCCTCTTTGGCAACACTCTGTTCAATGCAAAACACAAACACTGTCTCTCCATTCTCCCGGCTGATTTTTTCTCACTTCCAGGAACAAAGGTTGACAATTGTGAATAGGGGATAGTAGATGGCTCAATCAAACTTTTTGCTCCCATGATTTTTATCACTGCCATCACCCTCCACCTCTTCGATCGTCAGATAACTCTCCCCACCCCCCACGACCTTGGCCCTATTCCAAACCATTCTTACATTCCTGCCATCCATACCCATCCTCTCATTGAATTCCCAAACACCCTCATCAATCAAAGTTCGTTTTCGTTTCACCTGCTTTGCATGCCGTCCACCCCACAGTGCGAGTGGAAAGATTAATGGTCCCGTGGCTAGTAATGCCACGTCTATTCCTTTCGCACGTGCCTTTTTTGTTTTGTCATTTAGTTGTTGTATCTCGCGTTCGTATTCCTCGGGTGTTAGGAGGTTGTGTAGGTGGGATGGACGGGCGTGTCTTGCATAGTGATTGAACTGGAGTAAAATGCAATAGAAAAAAATATATGTTATTCCATAGATCCAGAATTGAAGGAGTATAGTTGCAGTATGCAGTTACCTTTGTGTCGAGGCCTCCATTGCATGCGTAGGTTGGAACGTAGACTGTCTTTCGTTTGGGTTTCATCTGTGCATTGTCATCAGTAGCATTTTGAGCAGAAGGTCCAATTTTCCCAATGCCCGCAATGCTCGGAGCAGACCCCGTGGCGGATACCGTAGCATGCGTTGCATTAATAACTTGCTGCTGCTGTTGTTGCTGTTCCGGCTGCTCCATCTCCATCTGATGTCCACCAAATCCCAGCAAATCTCCAGTTGGCGTCGCTGGCTGCGCCTGCCGCTGTGGAGGAATGTTCGCATCGATCTGACCCATGGCATGAATCGCCGCGCCGCCGGGTCCAATTGAATGATGCCCGAGAAGATCCCGATCGTTGTTCACGGGAAACATCATGTTGCTCTTGGAATCGATGGCAATCGTTATCTACGAAGAGAGGTGCATGCAGGAGGGCAAAACAATGAGAATGAGGCTCATCATTGCGCAATCAGATGAACGAACCGAAGCCCAGAAAGATGGCGGAAAGTGAAAGAAAAGAAAGGACAAAAGCTGGGACATTAGGAAAAAAAAGGCCGCGGGAAAATTCTAACACAACGAAACTAAACGAAAAAATGATCTCCTCGCCAAACTCGCTAATCAAGATCCGAATTCCGGGTTCATCCTTCCTTACTTTTCGTTGCGTTTCCAATTCCAAAGCCAAAGCCAAAGCCGACGACACTCCAATCCTTTCATATCCTTCCATATATCAACGATTGAACCGTTCGCGAAAGTGTCAGGTGCGTCATGGCTTGAATTGTTGTGTCTGCGGGGCTGCTGGGGAGGAGTGGATACGTGGCGCCGCGAGCCGCGACGATGGATGTCACCCAATTTCGCCGAAGTTTCGAGGCGCCGGCTTTGGTTGTACCGAGGCCAAGCAAAGTCAAAGCGGGCAGGGCTTCTTCTATCGGGTTTCATTCTTTCTGAGAGGAGACATATCTTCCTCGTCCCTATTTATTGTTCCGACTGATAAATGAAAATACTCATATTATTGCTCAATACTATTGTTGTTTTTTCCCCTTCCTAATGGCCTATAGGCATCGTCTAATATCAGCAAATCGTAGCAATCTCAGTAGCAGCGAGCACAATCCAACAACAAATCAGAAAATAAAAAATTCAATCATGACAGGAGACGTATCATCAGGCAACCACAATGTTTCCCTCAAACTAACCATCCGACTCACCTCATCCTCGCGGTTCGATGTTGGTACCAATGGCAACATCACCATCACTCCCAGCAGCACCATCCGACAGGTGAAGGAGATTATCTCTCAACGGGAGGAGAGTGGAAATTGTGCCGTCGAAAGGCAGCGATTGATTTACAAGGGGCGGATATTGAGTGAAGAGACCCGGACTTTGGCGGATTATGGGATTGGAAATAGTGGCGATAGCACTGATGGGATTGTATTGTATTTGGTGAAGAGTGGTGGAGGGGCGAATGCCAATGCTGGAGCTCCTGCGGCTGCCAATACTGCCGCGAGTGCGCCTGCCCCAGCCCTTCCTACCCAGCCAAATCCAAACGCAAGCATGGCCACCAACCCCTTCCTAAATTTTGGCGCGAACCAAAACGCCAACGCTAACGCCTCCAATCCCATGGCGTCCATGATGAACACGATGCAAAACTCTCAGGCTCAGGGAGGAGGCATGCCCGACATGGCAACCTTTCAACGCGAAATGCAAAACAATCCCCAAATGATGTCCGAAATGCTAAACAATCCCATGATCCAGAACATGATGAGCAATCCCGACTTTATGCGTTCCATCATGGAGAATAACCCACAAATGCGTCAGGTCATGGAGACTAATCCCGAATTGCGTAATGCATTGGAAGATCCAGAATTTATGCGTCGTAGCATGGAAATGATGCGTGATCCGAGTGCCATGCAGAATATGATGCGTAATCAAGATCTAGCAATGTCTCAAATTGAGAATATGCCGGGGGGGTATAATGCGTTGAGGAGGATGTATGAGGATGTGCAGGAACCCATGATGGATGCCATGGCTGGGAATGAAGGTGGAAGTGGAACGACGGGTGGTACGGCGAATGGTGCGACGGGGGCGGGGGCAGCGAATCAGGCCATGCCTAATCCGTGGGGGGCGCCGGCTCCTGCGCCGGCTTCTTCTGCATCAACCAACCCAATGGGCGCTGGGGGGGTAGCGGGAGCGAATCCGTTTGCATCTCTAATGGGAAGCATGGGAGGCATGCCCGGAGCCGCTGGTGCTGGAGCCGGAGCTCCAGACTTGGCTTCACTAATGGGAAGCATGGGAGGCATGCCTGGAGCTGCCGGTGCTGGAGCAGGCGGGGCAGCTAATCCATGGGGCAACCCCGGCGCGGTTCCCAACGCGCAAAATCTTGAGGCTACGCTCCAAATGATGGAAAACCCCATGATGCAACAAATGATGCAGAACATGATGAGCAATCCCGAGGCCATGAGAACGATGATGGATTCCAATCCAATGCTTCAGCAAATGAGACAGACTAATCCTCAGGCTGCGGCCATGTTTGACAATCCCGAGATGGTACGTTTCATGCTGAAACTATTTGTAGTTGTATTCTGGTCGGGAATGTTATCTCATCTCACTTCAATTTCTCACAATTATTTTCAACAACACTGGTGTCACTCATGAACAGATGAGATCAATGATGAATCCACAAAATCTACGTTCCATGATGCAAATGCAACAGTCCATGCAGCAACTGCCTGGTAGTATGCCAGGGATGCATGGAATGCCCGGAATGATGGGGATGCCACCAGCAGGCACTGGCAGCGCAGCGGCACCGCCTGCTGCCGGTGGATTGGACTTTTCGAGTCTACTCGGGTCGAGCACTGCGGGCGCTGGTGCAGGAGGTGTTCCAGCTGCACCAATGGCCAACCCATTCACGTTTCCATTCATGCCACCAGCCGGCGGTCAACAACCCCCTGCAGGCAGAGTCACCGGCGGGGCACAACAACCAGCACCGGGTCAACACTTTCGACAACAGCTTCAGAATCTTCAGGATATGGGTTTCACGGACCGTTCCGCCAATATCCGCGCACTGTCGTCGAGCCATGGGAATGTCAATCGGGCGATTGAAATATTGTTGGAGAATCCACCGGAGATGGGCGGTTCGGACGAGACGACAGCTGCAGATGGGGGAGCGGTGGATGCTGGGGCGGAAGAAAGCCAAGGGTCGAATAATGAGGCAGACACAGCTGCCGATGCAGGCGAATCTTCAGATCCAAAGGGGAATACCGAAAAGAAAAATGACTGATGAGAGTTGCTGCAAACCAATGTCACTCTGTAGGGGCAGAAAGAGAAGAGAGTTTTTTTCATGTGTTTGATTTATTCCCAGATAGGTATGTACATCGGACCAGTGGGCTTATTAAATATCTAATGTCCAGTTGTTAATATCTTAATTCCATTCACTCTTGAGATTTAATACTTCTCAATCAACTCCTCAAAGTTATTCAGCCCAATCGATACGAATTCTACACAAAAAATGATGCGTAGTAGGCGATACAAGTATTTAATTTGTTGCGTTAAATCTTCGATAAATCGTAATACAATATGGTTCCCCAATACTTCTCGCTGAGTCTTCACACAACTTTTTTATTCAGCCCAATCGATACGAATGGGGCGCCCTAGTAAGTTTTTCCCGTTGAGTGCTGCTGCCTTTTCACAAGCATCAGTGTTCCAGAAGTCGACATACCCGCTTTCAGAGACATGAAAAAATCAAAGTTACGAAAAGTCAGTTAGTAAGAAAGCAAATAAAAATAAAATGGTACACTGTATGTGACTATCAGAGCAACAGAAGAGAAAACTCACCAGCCCTTAAAATCACCACTATCCTTATGATGCAACCATCTCACCGACTTCAATTCCGCCTCAACAGTCATGAAAAACTTGGTAATTCCCTCATCATCGATATCATACGATAAATTACCAATGAACAATTTAGAGCACCCCTCCGGCTTGGCACTCAATGCCTTGATGCCCACTCCGCCCGCTTGTCCTCCGCCACCTGCATTGGCAACCTTTCCACCGGTAATCACCCGACTACGCGGCGGCCAATCCGCCTCCTCCCCCGATCGAACTGGTGCATAGTTAATCTTGATGGGACGCCCCAACAACTGCGAGCCATTAATTTTGGACATGCACATGGCGGCATCCTTGGAAGTGCGTACCTCGATGAAGGCACTTCCGTAGAATTTACCAGTTTCCTTGTCCGTGATCCATTTGACGTGGGTTAGACAATCCTTGAGGTGGGTGCTGAGTGTGGGTTCGGATACGGCGAAGGGTAGGTTGCCTAGGAAGAGACGTGTGACTCCCTGTGGATTGTTCTTGCAGGGCTTGTTTTTGTCTTTGGGATCGATTTCATCGTTGTTGTTGTCATCTTGGGCATCATCATTGTTATCATTATCAGATCCATCTTCGTTAATTGCTGCATCTTGCTCCTCGTCAATGTCCTCTTCTACGCTGGCTTGCTTCTTCTTCTTCAGATTATCGCCATCATCATCATCGTCTCCATCCAACTCAGTCCCATTCTCTTTGGACCCCCGTTTCCTCTTCTTCTCTTTCTTCTTCTTTTTCTGTTCACTTTTTGGCTCATCAACATTATCATCCTTGTTTTCAGATTTTCCCTTGGCTCGTTCCGACTTGGACAACTTCACTAAGCCATCGGCATTCAACGATACCCTTTCATCGTTCTCCAACTGCTTGACTGCCGATTTGAATAACTTTTTGGATGATTTGTCAACCTCGCCTGCACCGTCATCAGTGAGCACAGCGGTACGCAATTCCTTGAGATCCATTGACTTGCCATTTTCAGAGGAGAGGATGGTGCTGATTATGGAGGTGGCGAGAGCATCGCCATCGATTGACTTATTTTTGCCGCCCATGGTATTGTTGAGAATCGGAGGGAGATGTAAAAGTGGGAGAGAGATGAGCTAGCCAGGAGCCATGTAGCGATCAAGCGTACATACATAGCGTTTTGATGGCGGCAAGCGGCAACCGAACCCTGCAACCACACGGCAACCGGGCGGGAACGAATGGATGGTGTGTGTGAGGTGTGAGTTCTTCTGGATCTTTTAGTCTGTCCATCACCTTGTGTCATACAGATAATTCCTACGTTAGGTGTTCGAACATAAATGAATTCGACTTGCCTCCGACCTCCGACACTCGCAACTCCAAGACCACGATCGAACGAGGCGCGCGGCGCTGTGCCTCAGGAAAACCAAGAGACTAGATGTACCGCACGCTGACCAAGACCAACAGCATGGTAGACCAGGAACAAGGCGGCGAAGACCAAGGATGGTAGAATGATCAAGAAGAGACGACATACACGCTATCAAGACCACATGCTCCAGAACGATCAGAGATGAGACCAAGATCGCTACATAGAACGCATCAATGATGCATTCATGATGATCGGATGTGGTCGAGATCATCTCATAATATTACTTTCAGAAACAGAAAGTCCATCCTCTCTTAAGTAGTTATCATCATCTCAACGCTAAGTCTAAGCAATCATGCCGCAATTCGAAAACACCGACTCCAACCCCCCACCTTATGCAGGCTGGGATTGGGCTGGGCGCTCCAGTCGAGTATCCGTGGACATCGAGGCTGGATCGACCATGCCATCTGGTCGCAGGTCATCGAGGAGACATCGTCTGGAGCTTTCGCCCACCTCACCGAGCGAGAATAGTGTTTTACCTTCCACGCATCATACGCACCATCATCACCATGGTGTGTCGTTTGCAGATCAACCCGCTACGCTTCCGGAGGTGTCGGAGCACGGCTTGGATGTTCTGGGTAGGATCATAGCTCATGCCTCTACTCCTACCCCGGATGGACGGGGAACTGTCTCTCCTGCCGTTAGTGCAAAGAAGGAACAAAAGAAGGGCATCATGAAGTTGATGGGCCGTCGTCATCGTGATACCGTTCGCAACGACGTGGTACCATCAAATAATCGCAGCTCTCTAAGCTCGCTTCCCAACTACGATTTTCTCGAGAAGGAAGAGTGGGGAGGAGACAAAGAGAAACGCAGTCTCCTTGCTGGCGGTCATTGGTGGCACGGCGTGTTCTTCTTCTCGCTGATCAGTTTCATCGCCTGCATCATTACCCTATGGGCACCCTATCCCACCGGAGCGCGAATGCCCACTAAATTGGTTGCCAAGATGCCATGGAGCAATTGTTGCCAGGGGGGGTTGAAATCTTGCATCTGTCCACGTGAAATCATCTGCGCTGATGACTTGCTGTACATGATCCTCCTTACCATTGCTCGTTGCTCGGCATGGTTCGATTATCCACTCTACATGATAATGTTTTTGAGCAAGGCGAATAATCTCAATAACTTTTTGCAGAAGACGGCGCTCAAGTGTTGGATCAACTTTTCGGATTACCACCATGTGCATGCATTATTTGGAATTGTTGTTGGGATCAAGTCTACGTGTCATAGCTTCTTTCATATATTGAGATGGGCCAGGCGCAACAACGACATCCAGGTGAGCATAACATACTGTGTGTTCCTCTTTCAGTGCTAGTACGAAACAAGGACTAACGATGTCTTGTGTTGTGCTTTCCTTTTCGACAGCTGCTCATCACAAGCAAAACTGGCATCACTGGATTGATTGCCATAACCCTAATTCCATTCATCGTCTTGCCCATGACTGTACCATACCTCAAGAAACGAATGTCCTTTGAATGGCGCAAGGGTCTACACTATCTCTCTGTTTTGTGGGGCGTAGCTTTGATGTGTCATGCCCCGGAACGCATCTTTTTCCTGATTGGCTCTGCCATGCTCGTCTACGTGGCGGACAAGATATTCGAAGTATTATTCAAGACGCATCTGGTCGAATCAGCTCACTTTCAACGCGTTGGTGATAGGTCATATATCATTTCATTTGAGAACCCGCCCGATTTCGGCAAGCAAAACGCTGCATATGCGTATCTGATGTTGCCATGGTTGTGCAAGTACCAGTTTCACGCCTTCACTGTCTTTCCAAATAGCAAGCCAAACCATTCTTCGATCTGCATTCATAAATGTGGAGATTAGACAGAGAAGCTCATGAAGACTATTACAACACCAACACACAAGCCTGCATTTGTCCTTGGCCCGTTCTTGTCTCCCTTCAGTTCGCCTGCTATGAACGCTGAGAATCTTGTCGCGTTGGCATCCGGCATTGGTGTCACACCCTCTATTTCAGTGATAAAACAGTATTCCAACACGAGCCGTCGACTCAACCTCGTTTAGATCTGTCGTGACGCCGGGTTGATCGAGCACTTTCTTCAAAACGTTGAGTTCGGAAGCGATGGGTATACGCTTATTTATTACACTGGAAAGGATCGGACGCTCATTATCAACGACGAACTTCCGCCAAACGTGTTCATCTTTAATGGCCGTCCAAATCTTGATCGTACCATAAGCGGTATCATTTCTTTAATTGCGACTGGTGAAGGATTACCGGAGGAGTTGCACAAGAAGGTGTTGACTCGAACACCGGCCGAGAAACGCACCAAGCTTCTTCTAGAGAAGGCACTATCGATTTACACCATGGATCAGCTTTATGAGTACACGGTGAAGGCTTCCAACTATTACAGTGACAGTGGTGGTCTTCAGCCTCTGGTTGCTGCTGTCAATTATCAAGGACTTGCCATGATCAATTACGAAGGAATCCAATCCATAATGAGGAATCTACTAGGCGATGATTATGACCTGGTCACTGGAGAAATACGGAGTAACTTTGATACGGCAGACACCAGTAGCGACGGCCGAGTAAATCGAGGAGGGTTCGAGTCTTTCTTCAACTTGATGCTTATGGAAAAGGGCGAACAAGAGGCCTCGCATCCTAAAAATATGTTTTCAAGCTCCAGCAAAGATGACCATTTAAGCGAGTCTGATGAATTTGGGATCAAGAGTCATTTGCAGGGAGATGGCAAGTTTTGTGCCAAAAATGGGAATATGCTATACTGCGGTGGATCGCAGCCCGTGCTGGATCAACTCGACACTTTCAAAAAGAAGTATGGCATTGGTTTGGCAGTGGAGAAGTTTGACTGGTAGCTCCAGTTTTGGGGGAAATGTGGTGGCAACGCAGCAAGAATATTGTGGTCGGCCATCTTGGGAGGAGCCAGCTCCGTCATGTTTGTACACATGAACATTATCTATTAGCGATAAATCAGTTTTGTTTAGTTTAACCTAATCCCATATCTCTGCGAGAAGAGGTTAAATTAAAAACCAATTTTTTGCTTCGTTCTCGGGCTACATCCAGCCGAATTTAGCAAACAAAGCACACGT
>JALLAU010000905.1:0-12127 GCA_036939495.1 Thalassiosira hispida
AGGCAGTTTGGATGGGACAAAGCTAATTGATGGTCTATGAGACGGATTGTAGCTCGTCGATGGTTGCAAGCTTGGCGGAGTGGAATCACAGCTTGGAGAGTCAACAACTGTTGTATATCGACCCTGGGGGAGACCTGAAAATGTGTAGTAACCTTCACTGTCTGTCACAGTTTGAGCAACGGCATCAGAGCCACTATAAAGAGTTACAGTTGCCCCTACCAAAGGGGTGAGGCCCTCATCGTCATAACAGGGATGAGGAATTCGTTCTCGTATAACAATGCCTTCCGTGGGAGAAACAGTAGGGTTGATGGGCGTGACTGTAGGCGCAGGGAAAGGCATTCTAGTGGGCGATGCAGAACTGGAAGGGATACTGCTTGGAGAGTACGACGGCTTACTTGAATAGGAAGGGATCGAACTTCGCTGACTTGATGGAACAGTGCTTATTGATGGATGATGAGAAGGCTCGAGGCTTGGTTTTGTGGAGGTCGATGGCAAGGCACTTGGCTTTGAGCTAGGTGCCCCGCTTATCGACGGCCTTAGGCTTGGTTGCTCAGATGGAGCTAAGCTGATAGACGGGCCTTGGGAACTCTTCAAGCTAGGGGACACCGAAATAGATGGCGAGCCAGTTGGCATTGAGCTCGGTTGTGTAGACACTGAGGGATGAGAGGTTAGGCCGCTCGTCGGAAATGAAGAGACCGAAGGTGCAAGACTGCCCTGAGCAGTTGGACCTGCAGTTGTAGTGGGCCTAATAGACGGTTTGTAACTTGGAATTTGACTCATTGTTGGACTGAAACTTGGCTCAAGCGAAGGAGCTGCACTGACGGATGGACCCTGAGATGGTTGAGAGCTTGGTTTTCTTGAGATTGAAGGAAAGACAGTTGGTATCGAGCTAGGTGCCTTAGAGATCGATGGCTGTATGCTTGCTTTACTAGAAGGAGGCAGGGTGGATGGGACAAAGCTAATTGATGGTCTATGAGATGGATTGTAGCTCATCGATGGTTGCAAGCTCGGCGGAGTGGAATCACAGCTTGGAGAGTCAACAACTATTGTATATCGTCCCCGAGGAAGACCTGTAAATGTGTAGTAACCTTCGCTGTCTGTCACAGTCTGAGCAACCACAGTAGAGCCACTATACAAGGTTACGGTCGCCCCTACCAAAGGGGTGAGGCCCTCATCGTCATAACAGGGATGAGGAACTCGGTCACGTACAACTAGACCTTCAGTGGGAGCAGCCGTTGGGTTATCGGTAGGAGCGGGGGAAGGCTTTCTAGTAGGCAGTGCAGAATCCGAAGGGACACTACTTGGAGAGTATGATGGCTTGCTCGAATGGGAAGGGCTCAAACTCGGCTGACTAGACGGAACAGTGTTGGTTGATGGATGATGAGAAGGCTTGAGGCTTGGTTTTGTGGAGGTCGATGGAAAGTCACTATGCTTTGAGCTAGGTGCCCCACTTATCGACGGTCTTAGGCTTGGTTGCTTAGATGGAGATGTGCTGATAGACGGATGAGAAGTTGAGCGGCTCGATGGAAAAGAAGAGACTGAAGGTGCAATACTGCCCTGAGCTGTTGGACCTGCAGTTGTAGTGGGCAGATTGGATGGTTTGTCACTTGAAATTTGACTCAATGTTGGACCGAAACTTGGCTTAAGCGAAGGAGCCGCACTGGCGGATGGACCCTGAGATGGTTGAGAGCTTGGTTTTCTTGAGATTGAAGGAAAGGCAGTTGGTATCGAGCTAGGTGCCTTAGAGATCGATGGTTGTATGCTTGGTTTACTAGACGGAGGCAGTTTGGATGGGACAAAGCTAATTGATGGTCTATGAGACGGATTGTAGCTCATCGATGGTTGCAAGCTTGGCGGAGTGGAATCACAGCTTGGAGAGTCAACGACTATTCTATATCGTCCCTGAGGAAGACCTGTAAATGTGTAGTAACCTTCGCTGTCTGTCACAGTCTGAGTAACCACAGTAGAGCCACTATACAAGGTTACGGTCGCCCCTACCAGCGGGGTGAGGCCCTCATCGTCATAACAGGGATGAGGAACTCGTTCTCGTACAACCTGACCTTCAGTGGGAGCAGCCGTTGGGTTATCGGTAGGCGCAGGGGAAGGCTTTCTAGTAGGCAATGCAGAAACCGAAGGAATGCCTGTTGGAGTATACGATGGGTTACTTGAAATAGAAGGGTTGCTTGAAATAGAAGGGGGGCTGCTAGGCTGTCTGCTTGGAAAGGATGATTTCTGAAAATCCAACAAGTAAGAACGAAAGGTCAATACATAAAGATGTCAATTACAAAGAACAAGTGAACACATAAATGTTGTTCAAAATACTTACCACCAATGAAGGAAGCAGAGACGGCAAACTCGAATGAAGTGTTGAAGGCTGCGATGAGACTGATGGAGCAGTTGATGGAGAGGAAGACTCTGTTGGATGCGACGATGGCGCAAAAGAGGGGCACTCGATGGTTTCAACCTCCACATAATATCTCCCATGTGGCAGACCCGTGAATTCATAATAACCATCTTCATCTGTAGTCCCCTCATCTATCAAAGCTCCTCTAGAACCATACAGATACACAGTGGCACCAACAAGAGGTTCATCCGTATCAACGCAGGGATTCGGCACACGCTTCCTTATGGTAAGCCCATCCGTCGGAGAGGCGCTAGGAGACGCACTAGGCGAAGTCGAGAGGGTCGGTGCAAAAGAGGGAATGACAGTTGGAAGAGAGGAGAACGATGGAGAGAAACTAGGGCTAGCACTGGGCTCGGCGCTTAGTGTTGGAGAGTTTGAAGGATGACTGGAAGGTTGGCCACTAGGCAGAGAAGAAGGCCTTGTAGATGGCTGCGAGCTAGGCAATGAAGAGGGAAGACTAGAGAAGCTAGGAGATAGACTTGTCATTATT
Source organism: Thalassiosira hispida (assembly GCA_036939495.1). Taxonomy (NCBI): domain Eukaryota; phylum Bacillariophyta; class Thalassiosirophyceae; order Thalassiosirales; family Thalassiosiraceae; genus Thalassiosira; species Thalassiosira hispida. The sequence continues at coordinate 2,895 of JALLAU010000905.1, forward strand.
GTTGGCTTCCCAGTATTTGTTGGGCTCATGCTTGGTTGGCTTGATGGCTCTGCTGAGAACGAGGGCCGGCCTGAAGGCTGTGATGTGGGGCTTGCAGATAGACTTGGGTGCATCGAGGGCTGGCTTGATGGCGCCGACGAGACAGAGGGAGCGTGGCTTGGCTGCGAGCTTGGGGCTCCAGACGCCGAGGGGCTCATGCTTGGCTGGCTGGATGGCGCTGCCGAGATGGAGGGACTCTCAGATGGCGTGGATGTGGGCACTTGACTAGTCGATGGACTCACACTTGGCCCTCCAGCTGGTTGGGCAGAAATGGAGGGGTGGCCCGAGGGCTGTGACGTGGGGCTTGCGGAATGACTTGGGTTTATAGAGGGCTGGCTGGATGGCCTCTCCGACACGGAAGGATTAGCTGATGGTTCGCGGGTCGGTTGTTTTGAGTATGAAGGAGGTGCTGTTGGATTCGATGATGGATGTGCTGAAACTCCTGATGGCATTGTACTTGGCATACAGCTTGGATCAGGAGCTGTGCAGTAGACAGGACTGTGTACCGAGGAATTGATTGTGAGGAATCTTTTGTGAGTGAATCGTTTCATTTCTTTGATATCATCACTCATCTTTTGTACCGACTTACCCATTGTACACTTCACCGTGAAGTTGCTGTTCGCTTCCATCGCCGCCATTCATTACTGTGGTAAATCTTCTTGCAATCACAACTCCATCAAGATATCCCGCATTCGTAAGCGTTACCTCGGAAAATGGAGCCAAGACACTTGGGCCAAACTGACGCCCATCGGGGGTTTTGGTTAGGCAAATGTCATCTGAGAACGTAAAGACAATGAGAGTCTTGCCATTGTTCGAACCCTGCGCCGCCGAGCCTAAAAAGTCATACATATTATAGCAGGATCCCTTGGGCTGTGTCTCGATAATAACCTCGTACCCATTGCCGTAGGAGCCTGCCGTGATGCGCGTGGCCAACCACTCGTAGTACTCAAAGTCCAGTGGAGGAGAACTCATATCACTCAACTTCGTCTTCCCGCCATTGAAGTTTGTGTTAATGGGTTCGGTGATGGTGCCGTAGTAAACATGTCCACTGACTGTGACAGTTGATTGGCCAGGATTATTGAGGTTTCCTCCAACGAACATTTTCTTGTACACGTTCTTGGCTGCACTGTTTGTGCGTTCCTTGGTGATGACCGAGTAGTTGATAGTGTCATCATCCGCGAATGCCGTACAAACGAAATTATTCTGATTGAATGCCGTGCATGATGGCTCGGTGGATGGTACAGCCGTTGGACTCGCGGATGGCTCCGTGGATGGTGTAGCCGTCGGACTTGCGGATGGCGCTGGAATGATACGTGCCACCTTGTAGCTCGGCTGTAAACTTACCGATGGCACAAGAGTCGGCCCAAATGACGGAAGTGATGACGGCCTTCTTTCCGTTGGCTGCTGAGTCTCGGTTGGAGGAGCACTTGGACTTGGCGTTGCGCTTGGCATCGCGCTCGGATCGCCTCGAATTGGGATGTAAATGTCGGTGTAGGAACAGGTGCACTTGGATGGGGTTCCAGGATACGCGGCGTAGTCATCGCAGTGCAAGTTTTCACTCCCTTTGTTATTATTTCCTATGTTGTGGAAGAGATTTACTCTCTGAGTTAATGCAAGTGGAAATGGAAAGACAGCAGGACAAGCTAGCTATTGAGATAACCGTATTCTTCTTACCTGGAGTCCTCCACGAGAAACACGTCTGGATATGCACAGTCTGCACCGTCTCGTCTTCCCCAAACTCGCATGGGACAGTCAAGTCTTTTTGGAATTCGTAATCAAGCAAGTGCCATCCACTCTTACCAACCACATCATAACATATGTCACCATCCATTTCATACACTCCATTCTCTCCATCTTGAAACTCCAAAGCGTCATCTGGACCAAGGATGTCCACGGCGCATGACTCGCCGAATACCGGGTCCATCGTTTGATTGCCAGTGTAAGTGTAAAAAGCAAGGTCATACCTACTTGAATGGAAATGCACATGGGCTGTAATGTTCACTGTAATGATATCGCCTTGTTCGCACGTTTCGGGACCCTCCACCTCAGTGGCCTCCATGGTAACCTCCTTGGCCGTACACTGCAAATTATTATTATTACCAAAGGCTTGAAACACCTCGTTCATGCACGGTCCACCCGGGCCCCATTCTGGCCCATCAATATCGAGAATGTGCGTTGGACCGTCGGATATGGTGGGCGACCATGTGGGACTGATCGGAGAGGGAGTCGGTGGGTTGGCAGGGGCAAGTGTAGGCGGCAGACTTTCCTCCATCGATGGATTTTCCGAGAGAATATTGGTAGGTTTGGTAGATGTAGTAGGGTAACTTGTAGGCTCAAAGGACATACTTGGAGCCTGCGTTCGTTCCACACAGGTAAACGACCCAGCTTCCAAAAGCACATACGAGTCAAGGATCCGATCGGCAACATCAGCCACGACAAGCTTGATCGTATTCCAACCATTTACCGGCTTTCCCTCGGCAACCAAATGGGTAGTGAAACCATCGGCTTCAATCTTGGGGTATTGAATGCCTGCTTCCTCGCTGATATCGTTTCCGATAAAGTACTCGGTATTGACAAAGTGATTGACGTTATTGATCGTAACCTGCGTCTCGCCATCGGGCAAAAGGGCAATGTTTTTTCCGTTCAAGAAGAATGCGAATGCATCGTTGAATGCTGCAAAATGACGCAAAGAAAGAAAACAGTACATATCATATGAGTGCTTTTCCACATCTGCAAATGCAAACGGTTCTTTCTCTTCTCATTTACTCATCACTACTCACCAGAGTTGACATACTCGTAATACTCCTCGCTCCCCCAAACATACCGAAAGCTAACCTCCGGAACCGACACCAAGTTCTCATCCGCACACCGAAACTCAAATTCAATCACACACGCATCATACGTCTGACTGTACCGACTGCTCTCCTGCACCACGGCCGTCAAGTCAGAATCGCCACCCAATTCGAAATTGTTGGAATTCTGATCGGAATCATTCCAACAGAACTCTTCTGGGTCTCCTGAGCTCATGATGATGCCCTCGGTGGGGATGAGTTGTGCATTTGTTGTGAGGTGGTGACCCATGACGTCACCATTGTAAAAGTACTTGTAGCAGCCATGACTCGAACTTTGAATGTTTTGAAACTCGACGTGACCGTTGGGATCGCGGAGGACATTACGTACTAGGGAGGCGGCATCCTTGGTGTCGAAGTCCATGCATTGCATTTCTGGAGAGGATGTGGGTGTAGATGTGGGCTTGAATGTTGGCACATGAGAAGATGTTGGACTTTGACTGAATGAGGGCGAGGATGTGGGCGAGGATGTAGTTGGTTCAGGGTCACTGACAAGCATTGGACTCGACGTGGGCATGCGAACAGGCGAGGTAGTTGGCTGCTGCGTAATTGGTGATTGTGTAGGCATCTTGCTAGGACTTGCTGACGGCTTTGTCGTCGGACTTGCCGTGCTAGGACTTGATGTAGGCGGCAATGTCGCGCACATCCCAAAGCTGGTACTCTCCGTGCTAACAAACTCTCCACCCGAGGCAACAACTTGTGTTCCATCATACACAACATATGATCCTGAGCCGTAATCGCAGCATAACCCATCATTGGCAGAATCATTTATTGTGAAAGTATACGCAGCTTGAGGCACACAGTAATCAATCGAGTAGGAGGTACCAGCGCTAGTGTAGATAGTATTTTGAGCAACTGATTCTTGAGTTTGGCCCGTGCAAGTGTTGAATAGCGTCCAGCTTGTTTCGCCCGGGTAATTGTCCGTGTTAACCAGCACTGTGAGTGCCACTCCTGAACATGCCGATGGCGTGGGTGCAGGAGTTTGAATGGTACTTGTAGGCACTGGAGTGGGTGCCTTCGAAGGACTGGCCGTTGGTTTCGTTGTCGGCTGTATTAGAAGGAAATAAAAGAGAGATGTTTTTTTTTGTGAGTCAGCTGGATGAGGATTGATCGAACAGAAGTGTGCCCTTCTTTCGTGAAATAATGGACGAAGATCAGAGGGTCGCACTAGCAAGCCTAGGAAGGAATTAGTATCTAGACGCCCGAAATGGCGCCAACGAGATTGCTACCTCAAATATGACATGATTCCCGCTCCATAATAAATTCCAAACAAAAATAAAGGTACAATGATGTCTCTCTCTCTCTCTTTCTCACTTACCGACTTGCTAGGACTAGACGTAGGCACTTCCTGAGTCACCACTGGACTCTTCGTCGGCACCTTGCTAGGACTCCCCGTCTCACTACTAGGACCCTTCGTCGGACTCCCCGTAACATCTCTACAAACAAAGCTCCCTGCCTCGATCAACACCCAACTATCCAATATCCGATCGGCAACGTCGGCAATCACCAACTTTACCGAATTCCATCCACTGTTCGGACCATCCACAATACTATTCGGACCGGCAGTCGCCGTTAATTTCGTAGTGAACCCATCCGCCTCCACGCTGGGGTACTGAACCCCCGACGCCTCGCTAACGTCATTCCCGATAAAATAGTCTTGATTCGTTTCGTAATTCACATTGTTGATGTTCACCTCTGTCACACCATCGGGAAGCAGAGCAATATTCTCCCCATTCAAAAAGAACGCAAAGGCATCATTGAAATCCGAATTCACATACTCGTAATACTCTTCGGAACCGAAAATGTACTCAAAGCTAACTTCCGGAGAAGATAACGGCATCGACGTTGCGCTATCCAAACATTGGAAGTCAAATTCAATGACACACGCATCATACGTCATTGCAAACGGATTGCTCTCCTGAACAACCTCTGTCAAATTACCATCGCCGCCCTCGTACCAATTCTTGGTATTCTGATCCGAATCATTGCCGCAAAAATCGTTGGGATTGCCGGAGCTCATTATCAATCCAGCGTTTGGCATTAGGTAGTTTCCGGTGACTTTGTGGGTGCCCATGGAGTATCCGTTGGAGAATCTGGAAAAGCATGCGTGGGTGGAGGATTGAATGTTTTGGAATTGTACGTGGGAGGTTGTGGGTGTGGTGGGGGGGAGAATGTTTTGGAGTATGGATGTTGCAGACATTGGATCGAATTCCACTGTGATTATTTAGTGTGTACAAGAGAGAGAGAGAGAGAGAGAAAGAGAGAGTGTTAGGTATCAGTGACTCTGTCATGCGTAATATACACATCTTCCAACACAAAGCATCATGTGTTACTTACTGCAAGGCATCCCGGTAGGTTCCACGCTAGGCACATCCGTCTCGGTCGGGCCCGTCGACGGACCGCCCGTCACACCAGCCTCAACTGCACCATCCGTCGGCACCAACGGCACATTATCTGCCACAAGCATCGTAGGGTTCGCAGTCGTAGGAGGACTTGTAGCGGGCGATCCGGCCGTAGGTGCCGGCGTCTTCCACCAATTGGCTGCCATAATCATACCGTATCCGTCGGTATCATCCATAATCTCCATGGATACCGTATTGGTATCCAAATCAAGGATGGTATCATCCTTGACTGTAGTAGGAGAGGGTGTAGTGGTAGTAGAGGACTTGTCTTGAATAATCTCCATGTATGATACTGCGGTATTCAAATTTAGTATGGTGTCCTTGACTGTTGTTGTAGGCATGGGAGTTATAGGCAGTGATGATGATGATGATGTGGGCAACAGTGACGTAATTTTCATGGTCGGTTTCGACGTCGTGCTCAGTGTTTGAGAAGAAGAAGTTGCGGATGATGCTGTGGATAGTGTCTAGTATAATAGTATGGTACACGAACAAGGCGAAAACGAGCAACAGGTGAGAGAGTTTAGTTGTGGTACACAATTGATACACCTAGCGTTCGGGACAGAGGTTCTTCGGGGGAGCTCGAGCTCCTCCCAAGAGATGGGAGTGTTTTTGTGACAAAATTATAGTTGTTCCGAACAATCAGATATATATATATATATACATCCTTTCGTATAATCCTCGGGAATCTCAAAGCTGGGTCGATACCTGCCGCCCGAACAGCAACCTGCCTTGGCATATCTAGACAACCCCCCCCCGGAAGCGCCAGACAGACGTCAGTGCCATCCCATAGCCCAGTGAGTCTCTAGAGCCACAGTTATATTCCCCACCTACTTTTTGGCAATGGGACATCTTGGGTGACACCCACACGCACACACACGCACACATCACGACAGCAATATATATATATCCATCCCACTTTGAAAAAAAAACTCACCTCCACCTCCTCGTCTTCTTGCTCGTGTTCTTGCTGCACGACAATACTACTCTCCTCGCACTTGAAACTATTCCCCTTTAATACTATCCAAGAATCCAACATTCTATCGCCAACATCCGCGATAACAATCTTGATTGTATTCCACCCCTCGTCCTCTTCGGTCACGGCACCGCCATCCCCTTCGCCGCTGCCACCACTACTTTCTACGGTGATGCCACCGCTTGCCAACAAGGCGACGGTGAATCCATCCGCCTCAATCTTTGGATACCTCACCCCCCCTCCCTCTACATCGTAATCATCATTCCCAATAAAGTACTCCGAGTTGACTTGTTGATTAACAGTATCGACACCCACGGCCAAATCGCCATCATCATCATCGGGCAACGTGGCAATATCCTCCCCATTCAGAAAAATGGCAAAGACATCGGAAAACGATGACGAGTAGGCCTCGTAGTATTCTTCGGATGCAAATTGATATTCGACCGTGACTCCCACCACTTGTTGTTGTTGTTGTACTAATACTGCACTTGCACTTTTCTCCTCAATGTTGTTTCCAACGCATTTAAAGTCAAACTCCAAAGAGCAAGCATCGTACGTGACCCCAAACGGATTGGATTGTCGTACCAATTCGTTCAATTGAGCATCTCCCGTACCATGGTGATTCGTCGACGACGTTGATTCCCCCCAATTAGTATTGGCAATAGTGGAAGAATCGATACTTGTTGTTGTAGAGGTGGCAAAATTGAGAGGGTTGCCGGTGGACAGAATGATGCCCTCGTCGGATAGTATTGGTATGCCATCATCTGATGAGGAGCTTCCCATGGAGTGTCCGTTGGTAAAGTAGGCCAAGCACGCATGACTCGACGAATGGACATTGCGCACTTGCATTTCGAAATGGCTGGCGGCCTCCTCTGTTGTTGTTGTGGAAGCGCCTCCTCCGCTGCTGCTGTCACCGCTGCTGCTGTTGTTGCTGTCGGCTGTGGAAGGTGCGGCGTCGTCAATAATCGAAAAAGTGTCGTTACTGCCACTACCACCAATCATGGGTGGTGGTGGTGGTGGGCTGTAGAGTAAATGATGGACTAGCTCCATCGCAGTTTGATTGATGAATTGCATTGTAGTCGTAGTCCCTTCGTTCTCTTGGCCACCGTTGGCGAGGAGAGCTCTGTTGATGTCGCTCAATGTGGTGCTGTTGTTGTTGCTGCTGTTCGCTCCCGTGGCGGCGGCTGGCGTAGTGTTGTCCGCAGATGCCATCTTTGGCGTCCTTGTCGTGTCCGGTAGTGTCGTCATCCATTTCCAAATGGAGGTTGTCCACCCTGACCTCGTCTCCTCCGTCGTTGTTGTTGTTGTCGTCGTTGCCGCCATGGCCACCACCCCTCGCTCTTGGCGCTCCATCGCCGTCGTTGCAATCGTGGCGAAAAAGAGCCATTTCGTCAATGTTGCTTGTCGTACAATGGCCATCTTGATATTTTATTATGTAGATTAAGATGTGTGCGTGTGTGTGCGTCAAAGAATTCGTCTCCGAGAGATTTGTTGTTCTGTAGCGTAGGGCTGTAGGTAGTGCTTCCTTCTGATCTCAGCCGCAAAATGTGATGTTGCAAAATGTGCCGCTCTCTCTCTTGCGTTTTGTATTGTTCGATGGATATATATTAATTATAACATGCTTCTTATATATAGTCACGTTTCGGGGATTCGTAGCATTACTATTACTGCCTCCTTTTTGCAATGTCTATTCTGCTGTCGCTAAATGCGGGTTCCAATCTCGTTGGCTCAAGGCAAGTTGATGAAAGACCCGGGGCGCGCTTCTTATATAATATGGATCAGGGGGCTTCACACACGTTCTCTCGGGGTATCTCGGGTCTTCAGCCGTGTTTACTGCATGAAATTGATGTGTTGTGGTCGTTTGGTGCTCTTTTTGTTTGTAAAGCCTTGGGCTTAGGTCCGGATGAATTTTAATGCATGTCCCGCTAGCTGAAAACAGGGTAAGAATAGTGAGAACATCAGAGATGCACAAGACCCCGAAGAATCTACAAAAGGTGACAATCCGAGTCTCGAGCCAGTATCTCTCTTTCCTCCAAACACCAGAGCGATATGTATCTCATGGTCTCTACGGTACACGGTGATATGAGACACATGACCCAAAAAGTGTCGTGAGACACGGAATTAGGTACATGGAGAAAGTTTGGGCAGTACACTTCAACTTCAATAATGAAAGCCCTTCGGAATATCAATATTCAATTTGTCTGACTCCATCTTCTTTTTTACAATGTCCTCCCTATTATATAAGGTCTTCCAATGTCTACTTATTTTGGGGTGGGGCTGGAGTCATTTCATCTTTCTCCACTATTAATTAGCCGTTCACGAATCCTTTTATCTTGTCTCGGATGTCTTTTTATTAGGATGATTTTCTTTTGCAGACTCTCTTGACTTTCTCGGGGATGGGCTGGCTGGGATCTGGGATTGGGTGCGAGAGTTGGTGTCTAATAGGGGACAAGTCATGAAGTCATGAATCGTGTACAGCGCACAATGACTGCGAACCCCGAGAAGTGCTGGGCGGGGCGGGTGGTTGCAGGTGATACCGATGTATTTATTGGTGTTGGCTTTTATGATTGTGTGGGTATCTATTGTAACCAAAATGGTGTGTGTGTTAGGAGCATCAAGTTTAATACTAGGTATGCATTTGTGCCGTCCATGTAGAGAATGGAGCAATATCTAGCTAATCCTCATCGCAACCATCCATTCTCGGCTCAGGTCCACAGCCCTCCTGTCCCAGCCATCTATACACACTCTTCAATAAAAACAGAGCGCCACGGCTCCCTTGTAGCTGCTGCATTAAAAAGTTATTCTTACGTTTAATTCATTATTTACAAACTTGAAGCAAAGTATTTGATTCTGAAATAATGGAGGAAGGTAAGTTCGCAGAATCTCCTTGGTCTGCATTAAATTCGGTGTCTTTATTTGCTTAGTAGATAGATTATTTCTAATAGACTCTAAACAATAGTCACGATATGA
>JALLAU010000906.1:0-12129 GCA_036939495.1 Thalassiosira hispida
AAATATCATTACAATTTTGCTAGGTACAAGTATCATACTGCCAAATATCAAGAAATTTTTTTGAGTATGATATCAATTGGTACAAATATCAAGTGGATTTTGGTTAACATAGAACCCTGATGGGGACCAACATATACATCGGGAAGAGAACACAACTAAACTTCGAAAAGATTACACTAAATCCCCGTGAATGGTATGTAATACCTATTCAATTGTGGCTAGCTTGGCGGGCACATTTTTTGGCGGGAAAAATGAGATTTGAAAACTGGCGGTGCGCACGGCCGGCAACCGGCAACCGGCAACAACCACCAAGCCAAGACCCAAGACAACCTCTGACGCCTCTCGGAGAGAACAAGAAGTATTTAGTTAGTTTTAATAACCCAAGGAAATTCACCACAATACTCCCATCATCTCCATCTGCCTTTTGATTAAGTACTATTCCTTTTTGCAAGGGCATCTCTCTGGAGGGGGGGGGGGTTTAAGGATTTTTGTGGTTTGTGAAACATGTCTACGTCTGGTTCCTTCGACGCCGAAGATGGACACCATCCGCGCCATTATCGGGATGATGAGCACACAACAACGCCATCAACGCCCGGGCTGAGTGCAAGCCAATTGAGTACGCCCATCATGTCTCATCAAAATGCATTGGCTTTGATTCTTAACACTCCACCGGCAAATAATGATTGCACCGTCGAAGAAAATGGTACCCCGTTGAACAATGATAGCTCTGCCATAAATAATGCAATGTTGCCATTTCCATCCAATCCAACTCGACATACTACTCCATCCATATTCAATTGCCAGCCTGTCACCCTAGAACCTCCCGCGTGGAAACCTCCCGCGGCAGAAGAGATTGAGCATCTGGACGCATTCAATAATGCGCATGAATATTATAACCAACATCATTTCCTTCAGCCATCATTTGCCCAAGACGATTCTACAATTGGTTCCAACCAGACTAATAATAGTTTCAGTAACAATATCAGTTTCAATGCACCCAATGCATTACGCCCGAGAGGGTTGTCATTATGTTCCTACACGGATGCCCCCAGCGTGGGATCAGGATCATGTCCTCATCAGCCTCCTCAGCAAAAACATCCCCAACATCGTAGACATCCTTCTTTACCTGTTTCATTCTTCTCTTCTGTATCACAGCATGGCTCGGGGCAGTTGTTCACATCATCATCAAACCAATACATTGGCCAACAAAAGATAAAAAGCAAGCAAGTGCCCCTCTCCACTATTTACTGAGAACAGTGGTTGTACATGTGTGCGTGAGAGTTCAAGGGTAACATTTATGATCTTAACAACACTCTGGTAGAATTGCAGTAAAATGTCCGCATATCTTCCTCAAGCGTACCTACGCCATTCTTGGCCATCAGAGAAAATTAGAAATGGGTCTCTATCTTCCGATGGAGGAAGTGTACTGAGTGATTGTTTGTGACGCGGTAGGCTTTGTCATCACCATTTGTTTTGGTGGCTGTTTTTTCTTCCTATGGCTGACATTTTCATTTTGGGAAAACAGTTCACAGCGAACTCAGCGAATGTTTTGTCAGTGGTATATGAAATACGTATCCAGAGTTGGGACGTTGTATTGCTTGGGTCTAAACGTGTCGTTCTGGGTTACAAGTTCAGCGAAGGACAACTGCTGCTGCTGTCGCCATCTATCTCGTATCAGATAGCGTAAAATTAGTCATATCTGCGAAGCCATTGGCCTCGGAGCAAGTGCATTGACCAATGTCAAGTCTCGTTCACAAATCTGCAGACCAAAGGCTCATGATAGAAAATTGGGTGCATGAATGATGGCAAGGAAATGTGTTTGAATTATGATACACTGTGGATACCACATAATGTTTTTGTCCCAATTCAGTTACATTATAAAGCATACGCCAGAATTGATGTCTACACTAAATAGTCAGTGACGAATTTCTCCTCTTTGTTCCTTCTGAAAGTGAATCAGTACCATACAATGGTTATTTCTTTATTTCAATTTCCTTTCACAAGAATCAAACAGTTCGATTCGTAGTTAGCGCAACCGAAACATGAAGATCAAACGAAACACAAACTGCAAAATAAATCATTCTTGCACTCACCAAAACAATAGGACAATGATCACTACCCACCACATCCGGACAGATGTAACTATCCCGAACGCGAGCCTTACCACTCCCATCTCCATCCTCCATCAACTCCCTACTACAAATAAAGTAATCCAGCCTCAATCCCTTGTTCGGTTCCCTATTCCCAGCACGTTGGCTCCAATAGCTATAATGCCCTCGTCCCTCGGGATGCAAATGTCGAAATGCATCAATGTACCCCGCACCCAGCTGTCGTTCGAAGGATTCACGCTCTTGGGCGGTAGTGCCGGCGCTTTTGGCCAAGTGCTTCGCGCCCTCGTTCCACGTATCCTTTTCGTTGTGTGCCACGTTGAGATCGCCCAGCCATATAATGGGCTTGTTGCCATCGGTTTCTAGTTGTTGCATCTTTGTCAAGAAGTCCGTGTCCCATTGTTCTGTGCGGTAGCCGAGTCGGTCCAGCTTTTGGCCGGAGTTGGGTGTGTAGACGTTGGTTAGGTAGAAGAGCGGGAACTCGGCGGTGATGGTACGTCCCTCGCCGTCATGGACTGGTAGGCCGAGATCCGTGTCAACATTGACGGGTTTCAGATGGGAAACATCAATGTCTCCAGTCGAAGTACAACCCCCCTCTTTTGCCTCACCTGCCGTGGAAGATCCAAAGAAGGCACCCAACTTTGCTTGCTTCTTCCCCTTCTTTGACGCCTCCCCATCACCAGCAGCTTTCCCATCATCGCCACTCTTATCAGCTCCATCACTACCGGATCCTCCTCTCTTCTTGATAAACATGGCCGTACCAGAATATCCCTTCTTCTCCAACGAATAACTCCAATGCCCATCATACCCCCCCAACTTCTCCTCAAAGTACTCCCTCAACTTTAATTTTGTATCGTCCAAATGTCCCTCCTGCAACTTTGTTTCCTGCAAACAAATGACATCGGCATTGTACTTATTTGCCAAATTCACGAGTGCATCGGGTTGCTTCTTGACAAAGGCACGCAGTCCGGCGACGTTCCATGAGATTACGGTGAAGGTGTAACTGCCGGAGGATTCGAGGGCGTGTTGTGGGTCCCAGTGGCGGGTGAGTGGGGTGCGTTCCGTCCAGCGTTGATGATCTGCGGCTTTGGCCTTCTTCTTTGCGGGAGTGGATGTTTTCTTTGTGGCGGCGGCGGTGGAAGAACTTGTTTCATCGTCTGACGAGGATGTTGATGTTGCATTCTTGCTCTTTCGTTTTTTGGAAGCAGCCTTCTTTTTCTTTGCCTTGGGTTTGGAATCATCATCATCTTCACCGTCTGATGATGTTGATGATGCTTTGGCTTTGCCCTTTTTAATTGCAGCCTTCTTTTTGGGAGATGCCTTCTTCTTTTTGGGCGATGACTTGTTGGCATTTTCAGCTTTGGGCTCTTCCGCCCCTTTCAACACCACGTCGCTTTTTGCGGACGATCTTTCATTTTCAGAAATGACGCTGTCATTATTGTCATCATCACCATCATCGTTGGCACCGCTGATTTTAGCAGAGGCGGCAACAGAAGAAGCTCGACTGGATCGTCTCGACATTACTTGAAAGATGGGCGGTGTAATAGGTGTAGAGATTTCGCAGAGATGGCGTGTCGATGGATATTCAGTGATGCACAAGTTGTGGCGAGAGGTACGGTGCAGGGTCGACGACAGCGGAAACGACGATGATGAAAATTGAAAGGCAGATTGGCTTCGATGTGAGTCGAAAGAGGCCGATTTCGTGGTCCGAAATGCGCCTCCAAATAGATGATTGTGATGTGGCGTTTGGCGGCTTGGCAACAATGACAATGACGCTGCTGACGGCGATGACGGCGAGGCGAACAAGCAACAGTATCGGACCAGAAGGATTTTACGAAAGGTAGAACAGGCAGTCATTCACAGAATAATGAGGAGGCACGCACGGGTTCAGGGGGTTTGGTCAATCTCGATAGCTAAGTGGTGCGGTACAATATTGATATTGAGGTGAGGGAATCTATCTAAGGGAATAGGTAAAGACCAACAATCTTATGATTTTCCTACTAAATCCTACGTGATTGTACGCAGGATCTTTCCATTCATCTTTTCAAGCCCAATTCCAATTAATACCACAACCTATTTCTCAAGCTCAAGATGGCGCCGCTCAATAGCGCTCAATGCTTAGCCACCAAAAACGCTATTGTAGATGCCCGCACGTGATGTGTGTGATTTCCAGCAAGTAAAAGCTTAACCCTGCTGCAGCCGCGGTTACCCGCCCATCACCATCTCGCGATCCCCGAGTCCGCGTCCTGGCCGTTAACTCTGGGGGGCGACCATGCAACGTCAGATACAGATGTCAGAGCCACGCGATCTACTCCTTGCCCCCCTGTCCTGAACGAGCACTCGAGCAGCCTGCTCTAGAGGATATCTGGTCCGATCAAGACTGTGGTCCCAAATAGCCCGAAAGGTCTCCGCCATCGTCATCGGCTGCGGACATCTGGTCAATTCAATCAGACTTTCATCAATGGCCAAGTGAGGTTGTGAGTTGCTTTGAGGGTATTGGACGAGCAGGCGAAGATGGCGTATGATGAACTCGATGAACGTAAGCAGACCGATGTACACGCTGCCAAACAGGCGAATGATAAGACTCCTGGGGGGATATTACGAACCAATGCTATTGATGCTGCAACAAACCACGCCCATCTATACGAAAAGTTATCGAGAATGAATCACAGCTGTGCACCCAACGTTATGCGAGTATCTACAGGATAAAGTGGGAGGTGTTACCGTAGTGGTTGTCGCAAATAATAATACGGGTATCGAGGAAGGTGGGGAGGTATTGATCAGCTATACGGATGGGGCGGATGATGGATTGCCAGTGGAAGAGCGTAGGAAACATTTGATGCAGCAGTATCATTTTCATTGCATGTGTAATTTGTGTATGGAGCAGGAAAAGAAGTCATGATAAGATGGGGATGTTGTGGCAGCTGGGCATTTGTAGCATTAAAGATGTAGCCACATAAACGAGATGACGCGACGCTAGACCGATTCGATATGACTGAAAATGTGCTGGGGAGCAGACTGAATGTGACATGTTCAGTGATGGTGTACGAGAACAGGATGGCGCTAGACCGATTTGATATGACCGAAAATGTGCTGGGGGGCAGACTGAATGTGAATGTGACATGTTCATCTGATGGTGTGCGACAAAAGGAGATGCATTTGGAGTCACTACCTTACAGTGCTGCATCCTCAGCCTCTCTCGCTCCTCTCACGTTTCATAAATATCTCAACATGGTTCAAGATTGTTCAATTTGTCTAGACCCTATTTCGAGCCCTTGGGGAGTGAGCTCACCGTGCGGCCATCCATTTCACCGTGGGTGCTGGGATGAGTTCATGGCTTACGAAACTCGAAACGGTAGAAGCGCAGTAGCATGCACTGTGTGTAAGACTCCTTCGAAGGATTTTGTGTTGGTTTTTATGGATGGAAGTGATGTTCCTGAAAGGACGCAGCCTCGAGATCACCAGCCTCGGTCCCAAACCCAAAGATCGAGTTCCCGCTTGGGTAGATCCATTTCCACAGCTTCCGGCTTTCAGCCGCTAGTCACCAGCGGCTTTGGAGACGTGACCCGCATTGTAATTGCACCATTCTGTACCATGCAAAACCAACGCATCTCCGACGTTATGTTCACCATTATGCCATCCAACACTTTTGAGATATCTTCCTCCCCTGCCAATCTAATCACAGCCGCAGTCAGTCGGGGCAACCTCTCCTTGAATTGGAATATGGCCGTTGCTTCTGGTTCCTCGGGAGGGGGCGTTCGTATCGGACTTCCAGCGCACAAGTTGACTTCGGTACGTTTGGGCAGCGCAAGTACAGCCCAGATTCTTGATGGGTTCACGTCTGTGAACGACCTCCAAGTCCTTGGCGCTAGCTCACTCAAGGCCACATTTACGTCTTCTGCAGTCTCCTCAATCGGAATGGATGTCAGTGGAGCGTCAAAACTCAATGTGCTGTCCAGTGTGAACACTCGCGGCAGCATTTCTGGATCATCGATGGTATCGGTGCAAACAGCAACGTTTGAAAGCATCGGCTTGAGCGGTAGTTCAAGTCTCAACGTGAAGGGGAACGTCAGGTCCGGCAGCGTGCGTGGATGCTCTACTCTCACTGTCGCAGGAGATATCACAGGATACATCGACCTTTCAGGCATGAGCACTATCAAAGCTTCATACTGTGGCAGGTCCATTATCTGCTCGGGAATGTCAAGCTATTATTCGGGTCCTCAAAGCGTGTCTGTGGATGTTGCAGAGGAGGAACATACTAGGTGCGGCACTGATGATGATGATGATGATGATGATGATGATGATGGTGATGACGATGACGATGATGATGATGATGATGATGATGATGGGCGTGGTGTTTCGTCATTTTCGTCATCGGTGACCGTCAACGGCGCTACCATTGTCCGTCATTACAATTGGTGAACACTTCCATAGCTCCACAGCTCGTCAAATGCATGGAGACTCAAAACTGGTGTTGTGATTGAAAGAAAATATGAAGTACTATTGTTCAAACATTATTGGCTCTGAACCAAGATATCAACAGGCCTAGAAATAAATTTTAGTTTAGATGTACTCTCACAATGAATCAGTGCTAATTATTAGTGTGCGTTTCGTTTCTCTAGTCTTCATTTGACATCAGTACCCACTCCAGTGGCCTCATGCGGAAGCCTCGTTATTCTTTGCTGCTTCTTAATATGAAGAGTCGAGCTTGCCTCTACCCAGGACATTGATGACTTCTCTACTTCTACTTCTACACACTCGATGGAGACAGTACACGCATTCACCGCCAAAACCGCAGATAATAGTAAATCCTACGTTATTCCATGATATTTGACTACAACTGAAATCAAACACAACGAAGTTCCTTTGTACGCCAAAGCCTACTGGAACAAACATCACGACGATCACGTTACAAGCGACATTCGTGACAGCGTAGAATGGGTCTAGGAAACAATTGGAAATCACTCTCATCGGGTGGAAAAAATCCCGTTGTGCCTGGCAAAAGAAGATTGATCTGGAAAGTGTAGTATACTTTTGCTCCGCCTTTAGATGTTGCAAGAAGCACACGAGAATGCCCTGCTCAAGATCTTGCACCCTGACTGGAAGTGATGTGACCATAAGAAGCCGGTACAGAATATGCTGTTGGAGGTTGTTTCAAATCACATAATGTCTTATGCACTGGAATATCTAGACGACACGGGTTAACTAAGAATAGTACCTGTGCGCGAATCAATAATTTTGATACCATAGTATTTATCAGATATTTGACCATCGAAACCCTAACCCTAACTTGGTATAATTCGCAAATGAATTCGCAAGTGTTGAATTGTCACAAGTGGCATCCTTAAACCACGAAGCTGCATCATTAAACCTCGCAATCAGTTGGCAGACCATGAAATGATGCCGCTTTTGCTCCATGGGACCAAACGCTCCCTTCTTGTATACTTCAGGCTCGCCGCCGGGTTCTATAACATGCGGCGGCTCCAACGCCAGCGGTTCCGCGCAGGAGAAAAACGTCGGCTCCAACCCGTACTTGCTCACGAACCAATCCCCCAAAAAGTAATTTTGACAGTAGTGTAGTATGTATGGCAATTTCTCCACATGCTCTTTCCGGGCAGGGGAGTACTCGCACAAATCATCCTGTCCCAATGCATCAATCAAGGGCCAACCCTCGTTTGAACCTTGTCCAATATCGCTCACCATTAACGAACTAGCAATGACTTGCGGCAACTCCAAATGCGCTGTGGCCAATGACCAACTTAACATATCCGCATACATCTTATCGTACACCTCGCGCACCTTCACCACAAGCTCGCACCAAAGGTTGGTAATTGCGAAAAAATCCCTCCCAGTCGCCATGTACGGTGGTCCCACCTGATAACTCTCGAGCTGGTCCTCTAACGTCAAGTTCAAGCTCATCGCCGGAGAGCTGCTATAATTTGCAAATATATGCGTCAAGTTTTGCTTGAACGCGTCATTTCCCATTGCATACATGGATGCCCAGGGCTGGCCATGACTCACTGTTTTAACGGTGGGTATACCCTTCTTTCGATTTTTACCGTGATAAATCACATTGGAATTTGTGAAATCGTACGTCAACGGTCGCAGGAATATCATATCGGGGTCCAATACCATAAAGATGGCATCGTCCAACCTATCCCTGTTTTCGGCATACTGTAACCCATGCTCTAGCCAATGCTGCACCCCGTACGGTTTATTGTAATACATGTAACTATCGCCGGGAATCAACCCACTAAAATCGGGTGTGAAATGTATGTGAAAATTGCCCGGCGATAGTTTGGATACGGCCACTTGGTGAAATGTTCGTAATGTCTCCTGCTGGTGGGGTCTGCATCCGGAGGCGATGCGGATTACGTGACCGGGCTGTTGGGCACGGTAGGCGGAGTGGAAGAACATTAGGGATTGCCAATCCTGGTATTTGGAGCAGCCGGTGGAGAAGACTGTGTAGTGGACGGGAAAATCGGCATCAGCATCATCATCGTCTTGATGTTTGATTGTGTTATTATTTTTGGATTGGGATTGGTCCGTGATATTATTGTTGTTGCTGTTGGTGTTGGTGTTATTAATAATGCGAACGGGCGGGGTGCTTTCGCTTTCGGTATGTTCATGATTCCTGCTTGTGCCATCATCTGTTGCTGTTGCTGTTGCTGTTGCATTGATGAGATGATGATTGGGCGACAACTCCGTTATCGACGCAGATGGCCGCTTCTGTAGCTGTTGTTGATATTCTGTCCCTCCTCCATGTCCATGACCACCATACAATAAACGAAGACGTGCATTTAGGCTAATCAAGGAAATACCAACAAAGACAAAGAGGCAGATTATGGATGCTTTCTTTGTGATGATCCCGTTAGAACGGACTGGGGTTACTCGGAACGCTGGCATCATTACTGATGCACTCTCTCTCTAGAGTGATGAGCACATTATTATTCATGTCGAAGAGTCTGATGATGCATGCAGCGAGCTAATGCTGAGCAATAGTGAGCAATGCAGGACAAAAGCTGAGAGATCATAATATCACACTGTTGTACAATATTATGCACTAACGTAGGCATTATGTAGATCAAAGTCAGGTATGAGGCACAAGGAGTGCCTTTAATGATTATTTTGGGCCATTATCAAGGGACACCTCTGCTGGTGCCGACAACCAGCCTATGCTATTATATTCTATGTAGCCCATGCATGCGAGACCAACAATTCTCCTATAAACCTAAACAAGACCATCAGATTCGTCGAGAGCAAGTGAGCAACAAGTCTGTGCGAACAGAATGTCACCAGCCAAAAAGCGTCGTCTCGCGGCAGCCAAAGCCGCAGCCGAAAATCAAGGTGCTACTGAAATGAAAATGGAAGCCATCAGTCCCATTGTTGTCGTGGTTGCAAAACAACCCATGAATGCTGTCAATACTACAACGCACAACATTCTCACCACCACCAAGCTGTTGGAGCAACATCGTGCCACGCTCAAAACACTCCAGTGCAACATATCCGAGCTTCTGCAGGCGGCCAACAGCAACAGTGATGATGATGATGATGATGATGATGGCGGCGGCAGTAACAACGCTGCTCATGCTTCCGAGCGTCTCCTATCCACCTCCCTCTCCCTCACCACCCTAAAATCGCTCCAGCGTAAAATCACCCTCGCCGTCGAATCCCACGCGCTATCCTCCAAGACGCGTCGTGAACACGTGGAAGAATGCAGTTTGGTACTCGAAAATCTAAAGTACGAACGCAATTACTTGAGGGGGGAAATTAACGGTTTGAAGGGATGGAAGGCGGAGAGTTTGGAACGCATGGCTTGGAGCGAGTTGGGGATGATGGAGGGGGGCGATGGTTTGGAGTTGAAGGAGGGAGAGGAAGGTGGCGAGGAGGAAAAGGGGGGTGGCGGTGCAGACGAAGAAGAAGGATCGGGGGAGGATGTGGATATGGAAGGTGGAATGGAATTCAAGGCGACCACTGCCGAGGAAGCGATTGACGCCTACCTCCTCGGTTCCAACAACACTTGCACCGACTCCAACTCGAAGTCGCATCGAGACCCGACCAACCACACTGCCATCCTCCGCAAACTCCAATCCGACCTACAAGCGCGTTCCACTTTGGTGCAACAACTATCCCAATCCAAACTCCAACTGAAGGAATTACAAACCAAACGCAATGAGTACCGTCAATTCTTGACTCAAATTCCTAGAAAGATGAACGAGTTGGAGAAGGTTGGGGAGAGTTTGAATGATTTGTTTGGGGGTGCCAATGATGTTTGGAAGAATGTGTTGAACGATACGGAGGATGAAGGAATAATGGAAGGGGATGAGGCAGAGGAGAAGAAGGTTACGGCGGCCAATCTACTAGTCCATCGTCCATCGTGCGACCGTACAAGGCGGTTTCAGTTGGCACAATCCAATTTGCCAAGTCCACTATACGTGCTGTTTGTTCAGCTTACAGGGTATTTGGATGCTTGGGCCTCGTTGGAAAAGTTGGAGGGGAGTTCAGGCAGTGCTGCTCCAACTGCTGCTGCCGCGGGGGGGGAGAAGAGAAAGTCACGTGCCTTGGATGGATTTGTCAGTGCCAAGGGAATGCAAGTCACGGCCGTGCCTCCGGGGAAAAGAAGTCGTGACAGTACTAGTTGGAGTGTGGTATTGACGCTTTCTCCGTCGGACATTCTTCCATCCGAAATAACGTCTATTTTGGGAGGCAAATCGTATTCTTCGCAATCGGCGCCTTCGGCCATTAAGATTGTATTTTCCTACAGTGAAGAGGAGGGTGTGGTGTTTGCATCCGTCAAAAATGAGGGAAATGAAGAGGGATTGTTGGATAATTTGTTTCCCGGAGATGATGGATTGGCCAATCCCAATGTGTCCTTGTCGCTGTTGAAGCAAGATGAAGATGAACATTCTGGTGATGACTCTGATGAAGAAGATGAGGGTGTGAAGGATGTGTTGACCAATGATAGCACCAAGGATGGTGGGACCCATGGAAAACCATATTACTGGTGTCAAGTGCTCAGTGGACTCAATTTCCCTCCACCTTCATCGTCGTCATCGACCAACATGTTGTATGAAAGCGACAACGGTGGAAAAGAAGATGCATCATTCCAAATCCAAACATGCACCAAAGCAGTAGTTCGACAATTGATACGCCGCATCCGTGCTCGCAAGACACTTGATGCCATTGTGGAATATTTGGGTAAACGAAGCCAGTTGCATCCGTTGCCCATCCATCCAACCATGAGGGGAGAAGATGGTAGTAGCAATCATCCGTCTCTGCCGCTCAAGGCGAAGTTGCACTCGTGGACTGAAGACTCATCAATGAAGGAAGTCCAACACAATTCATCCGTGAAATCGACGACAAAGCGTTATATTGCCACCATCAAACGAAAATCTTGCACCCTAAAAGCAACCGTCGTAATTGACACCCAAAACTATCCTGCCACACCGCCAATCTGGTCCCTCCAAAACGAAGATGGGTCATCAGGCACCCCATCCTCGTGGGGGGGAGAGCATGGAAGTATATCGTCCTTGCACCAAAATACTACTACTTCCAGCACTACTACTACTACTAATGCCCCGCCATTGTTTGATGCGACATTACACCGCATCGAATGCCACGTCAACCAAGAATTGGATAAGTTTGTATGTCAAAATGTCGAGACTACGTACGATTGGATATTGATTCATCAACTCGTTGATATTGTATCGTGTTGGGATGAGAGTGCAGGTGAAGGAGGTGGCGGAAGAGCGAAAAGTGGAGATGACACTGTGGGAGGTTGTGGACGGTTGCGCAAGGGGAAGGATCGTAGGCTGATGGGATTTGGGGAACGGTCACCATTCTTTTGGTATAGGAATGGGATGTAGAGATATAATATATAACTGGGTCTCCAAATAATATATTGATGTTCGATTTTTTTTCTGTACAATACTGAAACCTAAACCTCTAGGTACTGACAAGTAGTAGTGTTGATGAGACATTAGAAACCTAGTAATGTAGAGTCCAATGCTCCCCACTGTAA
>JALLAU010000907.1:0-12126 GCA_036939495.1 Thalassiosira hispida
GCTTCGCGGAAGGTTGAAAGCTCCATGTTGTAGCGTAGAGCGAGAGCAGAGCTGTCCACAAAGGTGCCATTTTCTTCTTGAGCCTTAATATTCGCTCGTCAGCTCTCTGTAGCGCGAAGCTAAAATAAAATGGACGCATATATGTGTCCATAGCAACGAAGCTGTTAACACCCATCCCTTGCTACGGGACGATGGTCGGCCAATATCTGAGGTCATAAGCTATTGGCTGATCATCGTCCCGTGGCAGGTGGCAGGGGAGCGACCATTATCCGCTTACAAAAGCGATCACTACCATCGTGTTGGTCGAGTTTGGTCGGTCTTCTTGACGTTGGAGGTTGGTCATCTACGGTAGTTCTACGCCATCCCTTACTTTAGTTTGTAAAAAAATGGTCCGCGATCGTCAAAAGTATCCTTCCCTTCACACCAAAATTGCGAGGCCCACAATAACATACAGCCGCGTCAGGTGGATGGTCCTCATGCATCTCCTCCTCATGAGAATTCTTGACCTGACATGGGTTTGGGGTGAGTCGGAGCTCATGGAGGCGAAATTTTGGTGCGAAGGCAGTCAATATTTTCCCATGCTATTTATCTAGGTAAATTTTCTTCGACCACATGCCAACCCAACCTCTCCATTTTACGTAGCGCGTGGTCCAGCTAGGAAAAACATCCCCTTACTCGGGGCTGGCATCGTCATGGATTGTGCCCGGGCAATGCATTTCCAACTTGTCAACAATGACAATATCTTCTCTGCTTCTCCAACACCCTTCCCTCAATCTCTGAGTTGTTAGGACACCGTCATTGGATTGTGCACGCTCTCGGTACTATGTCGCCTTCGCCGGAATGTGCTCGTCTGCGCTGTGAGCTGCGGCCGCCGGATCGTGACTGCTGATCACCTCCCTACACGTATTGTCATCCTCAGAACGAGAAGATGATTCACGTCTCATCAACAAGAAGCTATACCCCGATGCGTACGACCAGGGCCGTTGCGTTGGATCTATGAAATCCGGCCGTGATGAAAATTCCGCCGTACTGCATCAAACTCTCATCTGCCTTGCTTGAGCTGCCATTGGACTATGCCCGATTCTCCACACTGAGCTGCCATCATCATTCCTGATTTGACTTTGGACCATGCCTGCGCTGAGAATCTGATCTGCTGACTGAATGTGCCCATGCCGCAGCACCCTTTTCTAGGCCACTACTATGACAAGTATAGCCATCGAACTCTGTCCTCTTCCACCATCCCATTCTAGACCCACGGCTGCCATTTGGACCGTGCCCGCTTGATGTTACGTATGCTGTCATTATTTGACCGTGCCCACGGTGCCCAAGCCGCTGATCTGAGCTGCCACTTGGACCGTGCCCAAAAATAGAAGGGCATGTCAAAATCTTCTCCAGGTTGCCATTGCAATGGATGCGACCATTGGACCCAGTCCAACTCCAACCATCATGTCATTGAAACAATAACAACTGCCGATCGGATTGTGCTCTCTCGTCGTGACTGCCAATCAGATTATAAACCTTCACTCCAATGACACGGATCATTGAGCGGCTGCCACGCATACCATTCCGTCTTGAAATAGCACATCAGAAACAACTTGAAGGAGAAGTTGCTACGCGCCCCTGACGGGGAACGATGCCATTCTACACAAACTACACACACATTATTCAAGAGAGCCTTCGGTACTACATTATGACGATTACTCTAAGCAAAATACATCCATCTGCATCAATAATTCCATCATTAACCAATGCTACTACTGATAAGCTGACATCGGTCAACTCAACGATTCGACATATTACTCCCGATGGGAGCTCTCTACACACTCGTGACAGATGGGACGAATGATGTTCTTTTCCAAGTCACGCATGGATTCTCATATCTCTTCTCTTCTGAGCGTGTTCTATAGCGATTGTTTTGACGAACTTCGGCAAACCAGACAGGCCTTCATCTCTTAGACCGCCCATCGGCCAATGTTGCCTTCTCCCAAAACGGAACGATTGGAATGCCACCATCTTTTCTGTGTCATTAACACCTAGCATCAGGCTCGGTCAATCTCAGCCACATAATCTCAGAGAGAACGAACAAGCATTCATCGCGCAGTAGACTCTTTTCGTATTTCGCTTTGGGTGTTGTAAATATACCATTATGGCATATATTACTTGAGGAGCCAAAATATGGTGCGGCTGAGAAATGGTGCGCGTGTGTCTTATCATTGGTATTGGTGTGTTGTGTCAGAACTATTGTTCGTCGCAAGGGGGGGCAGTTAGAAGAACTGATTCCATGTAGGAATCAATAGTTATGATCCTTCGGAAAGATTTGGAAGAGATCTTGGAGGTTGTTTAGTTTGTGAAGATATTGTCCTAGTTGTTACATTATGAGGAGCTCATAATTAATAAAATATCGTGATCAATGTCAAGAATGGATCATCTTTTATAGGCAACCGAAGTGGGGCTTAGTCGATAGGACTGCCAAGCAGGTTGCAAGGAATATGTATTATCAACAGTGGGCGTCGGAAATCTTCTATCTTCGCTTGACTTTGTCCTCTCTTCACACAAACAAGCTGTCACACCTCGGCTACCCCAAGCTTCATAGAACTTTAGTCAGGAACTATCAGGATCAAGCAACTATGAATCAAGTTGGTGTGGTTTTTCTACTGGAAATGCTGAGCTACTATGTTTCCATTTTAGTGAGGTCTTTCTCCTAGACATGCTAAGCGACAGAGTGGTTTGACTTCGTATTGCTTTCTCCTGTTCGGATTGCAACATCAAGATGATTCATTGCCTCGGTCTCTTGTTTTTCCCCTAGCTGGGCCACCTCTGGAGAGGTTGGCTACAAGGTAGAAACTAGCATCAAACCACGATTTGCAGCTCAAACAAATTTCAGTTGACAGCCTGGCGGCTGACGGCCTAGTATCAACGTCCAAACCCCAACCACCATGAGGACGAAAATCTGACGAAATGTTGAGTAGCCACAGCTGCGTCCTTATCAGCAAATATACGACCTCCAATGGAGAATGAGGTCGTTGGATGATAGCCCATAATCTTGTCCGTCCATGGACTGACTGCAATTGGCATGGAATGGGGGGGGTGTTGATCAAAACAGCCTGTGGGTCTGTGGCGATTGTGATCCATCCTTAGCACGACATGAGCCAATAATAATAGATAATGTCAATGATAAAGTAAATATTAATACACAATAAGCTAGATTATTGATCTTTGCTATAACTAGAAGACGTCTATTTATTCTCGTGGCTATCACTCTCCATTTGCAGCCGTTGCGAGCCGCAAGCAGAGAGCAACGAAAGCAGAATCATCCTCATTGACATTTGTCAAAGATACGGATTGCATCCGGGGGGAATGTAGGCCTAGTACGGCCATCATAAATTTATCTGAGGCGGTAATGGTATTAATGAACACTACTTTATCATTGGATAAGCATTTAATGAATTAATCTATTCATTAAAAAATAAATAGCTACAAGAGAGGAGGCAGCTGCCCTCGCTCAACAGCCGTTCCGACGGCCTTAACACAGATCCCTTGCCACGGGACGATGATCATCCGATAGCTGAAGTCATCAGCAACCGACTGCTCATTGTCCTGTGGTAGGGGAGCCACCATTCTCCACTTACGAGGGTGATTGCTACCACCGTGTTGGTCAAGTTTGGTTGGTCATCTTGGTCGTTGGAGGAGGTTTGAGGTTGGTCTACGGTAGTTCTACGCTACTCCTTACCTTGGTATGGTAAAAGTTGGGCCACGATTGTCAAATGAACCCTCAACTTCACAGAAGGATTGCGAGGAAGTCCACATCAACAAACAGAAGCGCCGGATGGATTGGCATGCATCTACTCCTCATGGGGATTCATGACTTGTCGTGGGTTTGGGGCAAGTCTGAGTTCACAGGGGTCAAACTGTGTTGTGAAGTCAGTCCATTTTTATCATACTATTTATGTAGGTAGATTTGGTTCCACCACGTACCAACCAACCTGTCCATTTTATGTAGCGGGTGGTCCAGCTAGGAAAAAAATTCCTTTCAATCAATTGCACAATAAATGCATTCACCACCCCCCCCCCCCCTTCTCTTTGATGACATACATTATAGATTATTGTACAAATACAAATATTTGTTTGCCGAGGGCCTAAGTCTTAGTGCTAATGGCAATGTATACTTATTGACCTTGCCTTGCATCCCTTTGCTTACATTGTTGTAAAAGGGATAGTCTTTGCTATCGGTTAAGGTAAAGCCATGCAGACATGCTAGGGAGCCATCGTCCACCCAATGTGACGAGGGAGAATACCTTCAATTATGATCGTTTGATCAGGAGTGAGGTGAGCCGTCGGCTTTGTTCTCATGCATGTCACGCAAAGCACAAAAATACCACAAAATTGGTCGTGTGTCGTAGGTGATTGCGAAGAGTACTGTAATTCCTTATTCCTACCTAAATAAATCATAAATGAATGCTATTGGTCAAGTGTCAGGATGCTGTCTTTATTTCTTCAATTAATGGTAATTCCCAAATATTACTCTGAATTTACCGAGCAATCAGTAGCAATTCCATCACTGGTTTCCTCAATAAGAATGCTCTCTCTCCCCCCTAGGAAACTGAAGCAACCACACTACGGGCAGAGCTGCTGACACATTACAGTTTAGCCTTCATTAATTGTACAATACATAGTTTCTTTTTGCTTGCCATGTAGTTGGTGTCTAGTAATCACATGAAAAAATACTATTATATAAATCTTTGTCCCTGCGTGACCCGGCCCCATCATACTTGTTGCCATAGTATTTTCATAATTTTTCAGTGCGGCGCATGTGTTATTGTTCATGGACACCCCTCTCTTTAGAATAAAATAGACAGATGCCACGATGATCACGGGCCCATAGAAATATTATGGGGGTTATCTTCTGTCGGACAAAGAAGGCAGACCAAGAGATCACCATAGTAGTATATACTATTGGGATGATGGGACGCCATCATTTGTGAAATGAGATTCAGTTCTCCAGTTTCAGCTAGTTTGTGTGGCTAAAGATGACTACAATCTCAACATTTACATATACAGAATTTATATATACAGAAGGTTGTATGTGGGTAGGGGGTGCTAGCTGCTGCGATGGTAGTGCAGACTTGAAATAATCCTGGTGGAGGCAGAGTAAGTTGGTGGTGCGGAGATGCGATGAGAGAGCGACGTCGTCCCACACAGGTACCTAGGTACCTACCTACGATACCTGTCGCACATCCCGCACTGTTAATTCCGCCCAAATAGAGGGAGTAAACACGGCTCAAAATCCTCATCAGATCCCCAGTGAGAAAGCTGTATCCAAGACTGTCTGTTCTTGGTACCTTTACACGTAAGTATGCACATTTAATACCAATTCCTACAGTCCCAAACGTACCGCGCAAAATCTATCACTCGACATTCGCCGGGATATAATCCCGCAACAACGGCTCCTCCGAGACCGCCACAACGCAACAACGACCGATGAACAGCGTCTGAACCCATGGATGGCGAGACAAGACCAGAACATCGTTCCATCGCATCGCTTGGCATCTGAATGATATCAATATCAGAATTTAATGGTAGAGAAAGAGCATCCCTTTGATAAACATTACAGCAACATCGGTTTAGGTCCCATCGTCGTCTGCCGTGGCGATTTGATCTATCGAAGAGTTCTATTTGAAGCGTCGAGCCAATTTTGGCGGAGCGGGGCTTCTCTACGCTTCCTTTTCTCGCTCTCCCGCTACTCCAACTCCCAAGCTGAAACGAGCGACTCACACCCTTTCACTTTGAGCCCACTCTCTTCTGTTACGATACCTCTTCCGAGCCCCTGTCTCTTTGAAAGCTTCCGATAGCCTGACCTGTCCGTGGCCTGACGCCCCCATCCTGAACCGACGTCACTCGCTTCTTGTTGACCTTACTACAATAACCCTTTCATCTCACTCCTCTCTCAGCGATCCCTTTTTTCACCCCCATTTCATCGATTGATCATTTTAATCAACCATGGGATTCCTCCCCAAAATATTCCGTCGCAAATCCAAAGACCCGGCCGCAGCGGGCATACTCGCCCAATCCAGAGGCGAACAACAAGGCCAACAACAACATCCAAAACAAAAGAAGCAAAAGAAACTATCGAAACGACAGGCCAAGAAGCAAAAGAAGAAGGATAAGCTAGCACATTTTCCGAGCAGCGATGGTCACCACGTGAACAGCGGCTACAATACTATTGGCGTCGGATCGAACGGAGGGCTGTCGGCAGCCGAGAGCGCCGCTCCCCCCTCCGTGCCGGGATGGGGGGATCAGAAGGAGAACAACAGTCCCGCCTTTCGCCTTCCCTCCGCTCACCCCCATGCTTCCACGCCCACCGTCGGGGGAGGCCTTGCCAACGCCACTAACAACAACAACGGAGGTGGATTGAATCAATACGAATCCACCAACTTTTACAACGATGATCTCTACGAAAAACCGGCTCTGTCGATGATTGCCGAAGAAAAGAGTCCGAGGAATAGCAATTATATTAGTCCTACGGCTAGTGCGGCGAGCGGCAGGAGCTTTGGCGAGAGGGTTGTCAGTCCACGCTCCCAGTCCCAGGCGAGCGGTCAGTTCAATGATCAGCCTCAAGCTGCGCAGATGGCGGCTCAAGCGGGTCCTCCGGCCTCAATGGTCCATCCGCCAATCATGTCGCCAATGTCCGGGAACAAACCGCCCTTGACGCCCAATCGACACCACGGAAGTCAAAGTAGCAATGGCATGCCCAACCCAAACCATCCCGCCAACGTTAATTTGACCCCCTCTCAATTCCGTTCTCCGCAATTGAATCGTCTGTCGCCCACTGCGGGACGCACCCCCAATGCCAATGGAGTCAGCGGGATGACAATCGACACCGAAATTCGACACAGCATGAGTCCCGACGATCAGTCCCTAAGGGGAATGAGGATTGCGGCGAGCGAGGAAATGTGTTTGAGCGCCGATAGCGGGGACGAGGAGTACAATCGGTTGAGCGCCAAAGAAAATGCCGCCGTCAACACTGCAGCGTCGAATGCAGCGGCCGGGGGCAAGGAAAAGTTTGTATCCGCCCTGGACCGCTCTCCCTTCTCTTACGCGAGCGAAGAGGACGACAACGCCCTCTTTCCCGCGCTGGTCGAAGATAAAGACCCGTGGAATCATCAAAATGGTCCGCCCCGAATTGTGCCGGGGTCCAATAACAATAACCCGGCCACCTCCACCAAGTCCAATGCTTCTTCCAACAAGTCCACCCCTAAATCCGAATTGAACATTCTTCCCATGGCTCACGAGACCCAAGAGGATATACGCGCGTGGACCCCCAGTCCCACCAAGAAGAACACGTTTACCTTCCAGGGGGGACCCATATTGGGCGCTGCCGCTACGGGTCCGTACAATGGTCCCGTCACTTCCACCAGCGCCGGAAGCCACAGTCTCAAGAACTTGCAGCAGGGTGCCAGCGGTAGCATTGGGAGCAATACCAAGGTGCTCTTTGAAAACTTTGCGGATTTTGAACCGTTTGATCCGAATCAGACGAGGCAATTCATCCCTTCCAAGTCCGGAGGGGGGCATAGTTCCAGTAAGAGCGTGGCGTATAATAGCTCGCCCGTGAGCGCGTTGTTGGAGGAACATCGGGCCAGGAGGAAGAGTGGCCAGAGGTCGATTGAGGGGAGTTCCAACTTTTCGTTGCCCAGATCCGCTAGGGATGGTGCCGGCGGAAGCTCCATCAACTCTGCTCCAGTGCTCACTCCGTCCCATATCCGATCTCAAGTTCACTCCTCCAGGAGCAAGGGAAGCAGTATCTCACGAGTCATTGACAACCTCGAGCTGCACGTGAACAAACGCCAAACGTCCACCCGCTCTGGCCGTAGTCACTCGAGTGTAGGTCATTCTAGTGTCCACAGCAATCATTCCCATTCGCAGCATTCCAAGGGTGCCAGCGGTGCCGCCGACGCCATTCGGGAGGCAAAGGAAAGGATTCGCAGAGAGAATATGATGAATGATGAGTCTAAAATGATTGACATGCTGGCTGCTGGGGGAGCTGGGGCAGCTGCTGCTGCCAATGCGGCGAATGCTGCTACCAGAGAAGCTACTGCTAACGATCGTGTTGTACGCAGGGAGGGGAGTGGCGGCAAGGATGATTGGTTGTTTGACGAGGTTGCGGGCACGTTAGGCCCGCGATCCGTCGCTGCCGACTTGGAGTCTATATCTGGACGTTCCAACAAGTCTGGAAAGTCTCGCAACTCCTTGGGAGGCAAGTCCCATCGCTCTCATCGTTCCAAGAAGAGCCGTTCTGGCAAGAGCCGTAGCGGTGAGAGTGGAGGGCATCGTCGTCATCGCTCCCGAAATGTCAACCAGGAAGATGGCGTCAGCGTGGACAGTCGCACGTCGAGGAATTCAAGGAGCAGCTATCGAAGTTATCAGACTACCAAGAGTATGGTGTCCCAAATGTCCGAACAGTCTCGTTCCGTCGCCAACGATTTATTAAGGTTGGAAGCCCAATTGAGCATGGTTGGCAAATCTCGTAGCGGCGGCAATGCCGCAAGCAGTGGCGGCAGCGTCGGAGGCGCGCCAGGAGGAGCCAGCGTCGTCTCCAAGTCAGAGCTGAACAAGCGCCGTGACGACTGCGGCATGACGGTGACCTCTCGCGATTTTTCGATTTCGCGCAGCAGCGCGGGAGGGTTGCCAAGGCGTGGTCATGGCAAGAGTTCCAGTTCGAGTAGGAGTGGGAGGGAGCACATTTCGGCGAGCGCACGACGTGCCGCGGCAAGGACTTTGCGTTCCAAGGTGACGGTGATTGCTCCTCCGGGGAAGTTGGGTATTATTCTTGCCAATCGTACGGATTCACGCGGTACAGTTGTCTCTGGAGTACGTACCTCTTCCGTGTTGGCGGAGCAGGTCTCGCCGGGTGATCGTATTATTGCCATTGACGAGGAGGATGTGAGTCAGATGAACGTCAAGGAGATTACGACGATTATGGCACGGAAAAGCGAGTTCGAGAGGGTACTGTCATTGTTGGCAGCGCCGAAGGTGCAGTATGATTAAATCAGGAATGAGTTGGGTAAAGCTAGGAAAACTCATTCAATCGGGGATCAATATCATCAGTCTGCATCTTCTGGCTTTTTGGAAAGGTTCTAGGGAGGTGGGAGAAGATGTGTGTTTGTAGTAGTTGTTATTTGTTGTTTGGGATTATTATGAATAGTTACAAAAAGTGAACAGTAGTTATATAAGTGAAACTTATCAAATCCATTTGACAGGATGGATTCCGTTTGTAATTACTTGACAAGTAGCTTACAATACGTTGAAGCATTGCATCTTTGGTTGATACATAATTGCGATGTACTCCTGACCTCTTTTAGAGCTGACGTCATGTTTATTAGGTAGGTACTTACATAAAAGACGTATCGTATGGTGAAGCCAAGCTTGTTTTATGGGTAATCAAGTCTGCACCACATAGACACGCTGCATCAATCCAACCGCTACTAGACAACTTGAACTGCAGATAGACAGCGAGACGCATTTTGCAGAAGATTCAACCAACACTCTTGGGCCTGTTGGCAACTTGGTGGTTTGCTCGAATCCAACCTTTCACAGCCCCGGACAAGAGCTGACTACCGCCTCCACAAATAATGTTGATGGGTATCCCAGGGGTATTCTCCCTTCAGACAGACTCGACCCATTCTGGCAAGCTCTCGTCGAGTGTTTCTAGTGCTTCATCCCTTGACCAATCTTGTTTGCAACTTCTTTTGCATCATCTATTGCTTTTGAATGCCAAGTGGTATCGGTGTTGATCCATTCAATGTGGCGTATCGGTATTCTCAATTTACTCCAGTACAAAAGCTCCTCATTTGATTATGTTGCTTGATGTGATGAAAGTCTCCATGGCATTTCTACCTAGCTAATTGGGTAGACAACGCGGAACACAGGTAATCACGTATGTACATCCAGATCAACCCCACTCTCCTCTCTCCTCTCTCTCTTTCTCCTACTGCATTGGACTGTCTTTGAACTGCTTAGCATTTCAATTTTATAATGTGTTTTTCCAGTTTATTGGACTCCCTTTTGCGAGCTATTGAAATTTGGCTTAGACTCTTTAACGCGTGTAAGTAGACTATCGAGGTTGAATGATGTAGAGATAGAGGTGATTAGAGAACTAGTGCAACAGATCGCTGCTGCGATCCTACAGGATTACATAGATGAAGACAAAAAGTGAGCTCCTCTATCGTAGGTAGGTAGAGGTACCGTAAGCATAACAGGTAGGTACAATATCCACGCGCCAAACTGCTGTTTATTGTTACCTATTGTTACCTGATGACTTTGCCTGTAGCGAAGCAACCGTGACTCCCAGCAGCTTGGATAACAATGTGTTTTCGATGCCAGCGCGTCGCGTGTTGTATAGATTTGAAATAAAAATCCTTCTCGTATTGATCCGCGAAAAAGAATGCTTGGGTCTCGTCTTGCTTGCTACCTGGAAGAATAACAGCGCTGGGCTGAGACCAATTTGTAGCAATGTCACCAATGGATACAGCGGTGGCGGGGTTAGAATCGGCGTCATTGGTGAATCGTTCGAGTGTGGGAGGGTTCTCGGAAGAGCTAAACGCGGTGGTTGCACATCGCTTCTCGCCAGAGCGATTCGCGGGGAAATATGATTTAATTGAGTGTGTACCTTTGACAGTACTGTCTTTAGTCTTCTTCTTTGCCATATTGGAGAGCTGTTTGGAGAGGCTGTCGAGCTGAAGTGGTGTTGTGGGGACGACGCTCGAGGCTACGAGAGGAACGAGTTCACTCGAAGGTTCAAAATTCTTCTCCTGGCGGGATATCGATATTAATGCTTCTTGTCATACGTGGCTGCCTTTCTTGGCTATGGCTACATTCTTGAAACAACGAGTGATTGTGTTGAGGGGCGCAAACAGCTTGAAAATTCATCCTCTGAGCACTGTATCAATAAATTATTGTTTGAAGTCTGCCTGTGTTCAATAAATTATTGTTTCAAGTCTGCCTGTGTTGCTTTGTTTGACTCGATTTCGCTTGCAATCAAAGAATCAAATTTGGTTCCTATGTTGTCATGATATTCTGGTCATTCGTTTCTGTTTCAGCTCGGCACAAGTATTGAGTTTCTAACAGTTGAAATTCCAATATTGATGCGACGAGTTGAGACTCCTCTCTTTCATCCCTTGTGCAATTTTCTTGTGCTGTCTAATTGGGCGACATGGCATAATTCCACACTAACTCTGTTCAATGTTCATTGATTTGGACATTGCCTTCTTTGTTTTCCCAAAACAATGCACTCTCGAATGTAGAACAAACTCTAATCTTTTGTTGTCAAGAGTTTCTTGAACTCATCATACGACACCAACACCAAAGCTGATCCGATACAACGTATCATATTCGGACCCAGCCCGAGATAAAATCCTCTATACCCCTCCTCTGCCCATATCCGACGAAAGCAATGTAGAGTATTGCGATATTTTCTTTCGTTGTCCTTCTTCCCAGCCTCCATCATTAACCGTCGTCGAACACAGTCCAATGGATAATGTAGCGTGGAAGCTGACATGGACACAAACTGTGCAGCACTTAATCTTTGGAAAAGGGTCATCTTTCTTTCTTCTCCTTCAACTTCAAACTCGGATTTTATGAAATCATATCCTCCCAAATATACAATCCGATGCATGGACACACTGATCAATGCGATTCCATACCCTTTGTAAAATCCACGAAATCCATCATCAGAGTGCCATATCTTATGCAACACATCTCTCATGCCTGCGGGATACATTCGTTCGCCTTTGGTGCCCACATCGGTAGCCAGCCTCGTCCTCATGAATCCCAGCGGATAGAGGAAGGAAATAGTGGTGGCACCGGCGAGTCCGCCACTGACAAAGGATTGTAGTAGCCGCCGTTTGCGGTCTCCGCCATTTTCTGGCCGTAGTGATGGGTAATTCTTTTCTAGCGACGTGAGCACATTGTTCGACGCGAGTTTGTATAAGTTCAAGAAGACAAAGTTGAGCGCGGTGGACCCTCCCTCGATGAGGATCGTGGGCGCATTGCCTCTCCATAATGATAGTATACCCTCCTGGCCACCTGTAAGGTCAGCCTTGCGCGATATCGCCTCTCTTCGAGCGCTCGGAG
>JALLAU010000908.1:0-24606 GCA_036939495.1 Thalassiosira hispida
CATCATCAACCGGCAACAACGCGACGACCGGAGGAACGAGCGGTCGTCGTCAGCCAGCCGGCTGATCCAACGTTTGTTGCCCGTGTAAATCTGGGAGGGCGGATTTTACCGGATACTATGGTAGCGGCGCTTCTGATGTGCACATGATCTCGCTCAATCACGGTGAGTGTGATGGCATCTAATGATGCCCTATGCGGCTGTTAACTTGCGAATGGCTTCTAATACGAGCTCTCTACCTACAAGCTAACATGCCATGTTACCATGACATGCACCCTGTCTCAACACTATGCACATCTATCTCTTGTCATCATTGTTATCGTCTTACTCGTATTAGTCAGGTATTGTACCCGACTAATACGAGCAACACGATAACAACGACGAAATCTACAACGGAGAAACAAACACAGAAGAAAATGATGCCAAACAACCCAGCAAGGCAAGACCAATTGAATGCAAACGCAACCCTATGAAGACACCATAAATTTACTTTAGAAATCTTTTTACATTCTACATATGTTGCATACTACATCCATCGTTCGCGCAAGTTCTCTCAAACTATATAAATTCAATAACTGTAGAATGAAATTCAAAAAAATCACATGCATAACCAAAAAATCACGCGCAAGCGGGCTAGCCGAGCGTCAGGAGGCTAGTCATCCGTGAAGGATCCATTTCAAGACATCAAAGACCCAAACCATTAACTCCTATTCAAAGTTACAGATAAGACTTGATACCAATTTCACATTCTTCTTTGTGCATATCCCTTTGTCGTGTTGGAGTTAGCTCACAAACATCTATTACTAAAGCCCAATGTCGACCCATCCCTGTTGTGAGAGATCTTCAAATTCACCATAGTTGATAAGGAGCTCTTCGCCAACGGCGATGTCCCTTGCTGCATAGTAGTGAAACTGACAAGTGCCGCGCTCATCTCCTTCACGCTTCGGTGCAGTACCACAGCGAATATTTGCTTCCACTCCGTCCCAGTCAGCAGCATTCATAAGATTGCTTTCATCAAATGATATGAATATCGTTAGACCATTCCGGATATCATCATCAATATCATTCCGGGGAGATATCGTTTGCACCCAACTCCATTCGATGAAATTGCATGCAGCCTCCCTAGGTAGAGACACGGCAAACTCACGCCACGAATGCCCCTCCTTGAATATGGCCGTGCTGCCGTTATCCAAGCTAACCACCAGTTCTCCTTCTTTTATTGGTTCTGTTGCATACACGCCTCTGCCCTTGTGTGGGCCGGCATCTCCAATTCGGCAGGGTACGACAATGGCAGATACACCATGATTGTTTATTCTCATCCCTTCATCTACCTCTAAGACAGCGTCTCTATCATACACTGTTACTCTGTTGCCATCCGCATTAGAATCACTTTCAGCCTTGTGACTTTCAACCGGAACAAGATTCACTTCCTTCACATATTTTTCGCGCATCATTGCCCACTGTACTCTAAGAATTTGAAGCTGGGCATCGGATACTACGTCGGAATTTTTCTTTACCTTTACCTCTTTGCCACTCTCCTTGACGACATCATCGTCGTCGTCATCAGAAGAGTCATCGTCGGAATCGTCACTGCCAGCATTTTCGTATCCGTAGGTGATTGCGCCACAGTCAAAGTAATCCTCAAATAGGTCATCTATGTCGTAGTCCCACCATATAGGATGCTCTGCCTCTTCGCTGCTCTTTGCATCGTCATCTATCACAACATCGTGAGAATCGTCAACGTTTGGGCTACAGACATTTCTCCCTGATGCGTCGGCGGATGTTGATGTTGCATCACATGATTCATCTCCTATGACGGGTACCTGAAGTATTGCTGCTGATAAAGTGACGACGACACCAGTTAAAGGAAGAAGTCGCATTCGCATTGTGAGCTACTCTATTCGTTGGAAGCCATCTGGTAGGTGTTGCCGCCCGCGTGAGCTTTGCAGGTTGGGTTGCTTTTCTGTGTTTGCTGTTGGATTTGGATGGCGGGTCTGTAGTAAAATCAGGTAAAATCGTACATTGGGGGCTGTGAATGGGGGGCTACAAATAAACCTCTGCAAACGGTGTCGTCCTCGCCCTTTTATGTAAGATCTTTGGCGCGGGGATATGCGGGGGCTTTCCGATTTGCCCAACATAATTTCACAAACGAAGCCAGCCGATCCACAACGAAGCAAAGCAAGAAGCATTATTATTTATCAGCGGCGTGTGATCCTTACCCAATACCAATACCAACAAACCTTTGAGCAACCACCCCTTGAAATTAATCAATCTAAACCTAGACCATGAGTTCTGCAGATATCACAACCACGGCATTGGAGCATCTAGAGTCGATGTCTACGCTGCATCCCGACCTATCCGAGCCGTATCAAAACTTCGTGAGCCTCTACCAACGCAAATTATGGCATCAGCTAACAATGAGCACGCTCGAATTCGTTGCCAATCCATCCGCGACCCTCCGAACGACTGTCGATGGTACCAACTCGTACCTCGCACTCTTCGATAAGGTCATTCTTCCCATTGATAAAAAGTTGAATCAGCTCACATTAGCACGACTCGCCAGCGCCGTGTCATTTTCATTGCTGGATGATCCGCCGTACAAGGATGGCGTCGCCGCACGCGCCATCCTCGAAAATTTATTGGAGCAGCGCGAACGCCTCGGCCCGTCGGCGGCATTGCACGCCGAATCACGCCTCGGACTGCTCGGCCTGACGGTCCTCGCTCGGAGCGGCGAGGCATTGACGACGGAATCGTCCATCAAGGCATTGGAGGCTACGAAGGAGGCGATTAATAAGAATCGATCGGTCCTTGCCGAGTTGGCCGATACGGAAAGCGAGGCTGCCGTGGTCCATTCGGCGTATTATGAGACCGCCATGACGTACCGCAAGGCTGTGGGTCCGCCGGAGGCTTATTACCGCGAGGCGATACAGTATGTGGCCTACACGAGTTTGTCAGATTTGAGTCAGGAGGATCGGTACAACCTCGCGACGGACCTGAGCTTGGCGGCTCTTACGGGGGAGGGGGTGTTCAACTTCGGCGAGGTCGTGACCGCCTCGGCGCTGCAGTGTCTTGAGGGGACAGATTTGTATTATCTCGTGGAACTCTTGTCGGCGGGAGCGAGGGGGGACGTTTTGGGGTTCCAACGCGTGGCCGATGCCCATGCCACCGCTATCCAAATGCAGCCATCATTGGTGTCCCGGGCCGAGGCTGTGAAGGAGAAGATCACATTGCTTGCATTGGTGAACATGATATTCGAACGGCCCAGTCTGGAAAGGACGTTGTCGTTTGAAGATATTGCGGATCGGGTTGTAGTTCCCTTGGATCAAGTAGAATGGGTCATCATGCGTGCACTCTCGCTGAAGCTCATCAAGGGAACGATGGATCAGGTGGAGCAGACAGTCGATGTTACCTGGGTCATGCCGCGGGTGTTGGACAATAAACAAATGTCAGAATTGGCAACTAGGTTTGGGGAGTGGGCAGTCAAGGTTAGCAACACGAAGGACTACATGCTGGAGCACACAGGAGCTCTCCTCAACCAGTAGATGTCTTGGGCGCTGAAGCTACAGTGGAACGAAAGCAGGATACATAAAATAATGCCATGACTCCTTTTACTTGCATTTGCATTGATGAGGAGAAAGATCTCCAAGCCAAGCAGCTTGAGGGGGATTGTTTGTAGTATTGAACTGAATTACAAGGCACACCCCCACGCTTTCTTGTCTAATCATCCATGTAATTAAGGCATGTCTTATTTACAGTGTTAATCATGTCATAGGAAACGCTCACATTATTTTTGACTCTCTCACGTTTGGACGCAAAAACTGCAAGCTTCGTGTAGGTAGGTGTAGTACGAGGTACAAACATGGGAATACAAGTACAAAGCAAGCAAGTTACATAAAATAATGCCATGATACTCCTTTGCGCTCCTTTCACCTCGTGCCGTTGACCAAGTGTAGTAGAAAAGCATCTCTATTAAGTATAAAATACTATAGCTTAGATTAGGGTTAATATTTGAAGTCCTCTGAACAAAATAAATTAGGATTGCGGCTGGGGAGTCCCACCCTCCATGGCACACTCCCATATATCACATAGCTTATTTACACATTATTTTTGACTCTCTCGCTCATTGTTTCAGATAAGCTTGCTGATGTACAATATACAATATGGGAAAATCGCATTGACGGGTATTTCTCTTCCCCCATGCGCTTCCTTACCCAAAGACAACTTCACCCTCATTAGTTATCTTTTTTTGTTTTGTTTCCGCCATTCATTTGAGCTCTCACCCATCTAGCAATCAGCTCATATGAAACAAAGGTGACGCAACAATTTGGAACGACACGGAAAAGGCTGACTCTGAGGCCAACATAAAGGCCTGCATAACCCTCCTTCTTAACAATATTCTGTGCCACACTAAATACATTTTTACCAGCCATGGGACCTCTTGCATCCATCATCCGACTTCTAATTACTTCATGGGGGTATGTTATAACAGCAGCTGTCATCTTTGACAATCCAGATGCTACGAGCAAATCCAGGGGTGATTCTTCACCCTTGGGAGATCGTTTTCGTGCCTCGGCCTTGAGCCGTTCATAAACAGGAAATTGTATGCCAACATGACCCAAACCCAATAGACTAGCAGTCAACCCCCTCCAAAATATTGGAACTCCTCCCTCTTTATACATTCCCAGCACAGTTTTCGCCATACCATGGGGTTGTCGTTCCGATGGGGGCATTTGGAAATAGTGGAGTGCTTCCGTTTGCATTCGTGTACGAACGACAAACAAGGGATTGCAAATGATATCTGCAACGGCGCCTGCCGACATGGCAGAACTCAGATGCACCAGTGCATGATGATTGTTTCCCCCATCCCCATATTCAGATGACCAATCGAAGATTCTACTTTTCAGACCCTCATACAGTGGAAAGTAGATGCCCCAAAAAGCTGGCACTGTGGCAAGGGTAGCTCCTAATCCCCGAAAGCAACCACGTATTCCATCCGCGAGGTATATCTGATGAATTGACTTCATAATTTTGGCGTTGTGTGCAGATTTTCCCTCTAATCCTCCTGCCACTTGCATCCTTGTTCTTACCAAGTCAAGTGGTGCACATACCACTGATGCAAGGGACCCCGATCCTACGCCAGCTATAAGAGATGAGGCAAAATTGTGTCTCTCTACAAGATCTACTCCGTTGGCCTTGTTGGCTGATAATATGTTTTCAGTGGCAGTGATGTCATCTTCTTCGGAGACGTTTATTTTTCGAGAACCTGACCATGAATGACGGCGCTGTATTATGCCCTTCTGTTTTTGTTGACATTTTTCAGACTTCTGCAACGAAGCTGAGGCAGTTGACGAAGACGATTTGTCCATAGCCGCCTCTGAGTTACCAACCAAACCGATGTTGATAAAAAGAAGGCAGAAGAAGATGTTTTTGGTGGAGATGATATTCATATGCATCCCCTCTCGCTGTCTCCTCAGTTGAGATCTCTTCACCGCACACCAGCCGTTGTCAGAAATAGATATGATTGATAGATGACGCCGCGAATCAAGGCCAGCCGACTCGTAGTTCAAGAGAAGAGGAAGTGCTTGCTACTTGCGGTCAACGAGAGGGAAGCAACGCCAATGAACAATGAACGTCATGGTTTGTTTTATGCACTTTCGACTTTCGACTTGCACGACGCAAACGCCAGCGAGCAAGCGACGGTGGCAAAAAGGCGACGACGAACGCATCCTCAGGGATACGTAGGAATATGTAGAAATCCGACCACTAACCCTATCATGTATCTAGCGGCTAAATAAATGATAGGGTTAGTGATCGGATTTCTACATATTCCTACGCGCCTCAGTCAGTATACGTTCGCCGAACAATTTGTGCCACCAGTGCAAGTCGAACTTGGCAAAAAGGGGGTGAAAAGGGGGGAGAAAAAATCTGGCTACAAATCTGAATCTTTAGCGAGTATTGTAGATCTTGGATCTTCTTCAAAATAATAGTATCTTGACTTCAAGAAATCGCCTAAGAACATTTCGTTTTGCACTCTTTTGTCGGCACGGAGAATACGAATGATGTTCGTGTATCTGTTGTTTGTAATGTGATAGTCTACCCGGTGGTCCATCAAAAGGGCACTTAGTGCATTCATTGATGAACTAATATCACATCTCATTTTGCACTCTGATTGCAAATCAAGAATTCCTGTCAAAATGACGATGAGAATTGGCCTGTCCTCTTTTCATGAGGTATGCCGTAGCCTCGGAACATTATTCAAAGAATACACAAACAGTTCGAGTTTGATTGCAGATACACCTACATAGCAAAAGATGACTCTCCTCAGTGGGGTAGGGCGGCTCGTGCCAGGTCTTCGGCGCGGTGTCAGTCGAACAATTTGGCACCATCGGCCAGCATTGGCCGTTCTTCAGCGAGATATTTCCATTGGTATCTTGCGTGAAGACTACGATAAATGGGAACGCAGAGTGTGAGTCCATTGTTGTCGTTTGCATACGAGGTTTTGGCTATTGGCTGCGATTGCAGCAGATCGGTATATTCCGCATGTCGCTGCGATTAATTGCTCTCCAATTTGTTCTGCCGCATCACTAATATTATGACTTTTCAACGCATACTGCCCTCAAGTCCAATCACTCCTGAGCATGTCAAGCATCTCATTGACAATTACAAGGGTGATAAGTTGACGGGAATCTACGTGCAGCCGTCTCAGCGGATATTCCCGGACTCTCAATTTGAGAGAGCAGGTGCCACCATAACAGAAGATTTATCTCACGCTGATATTATACTTGGCGTGAAACGTGTTGCAGATGAAGATAATCTGATTAATGATAAGACGTATATGTTCTTCTCTCACGTTATCAAGGGACAACCAGAAAATATGGAACTTTTGAAGGTATATGTTCAATAAACTTTCTATTTTGTAATATCACAGGCATCATACAATTATTTGATTTCTCTTACCAATGCCATCTACTGCTGATTACATATCAGGCAATCCTTGACAAGAACATTCAGCTATTTGACTACGAGGCAATCGCAGAGGATGTAAAAGATCCTTCAACAGGAAAG
Source organism: Thalassiosira hispida (assembly GCA_036939495.1). Lineage (NCBI taxonomy): Eukaryota > Bacillariophyta > Thalassiosirophyceae > Thalassiosirales > Thalassiosiraceae > Thalassiosira > Thalassiosira hispida. The sequence goes on from JALLAU010000908.1 coordinate 7,063, forward strand.
TTGAAGAAGAAGCGTCTCGTTGCATTTGGAAAGTATGCCGGCATTGCAGGAATGATTGATACGTTGCAGTGTCTAGGCCGTCGCCTCCTTGCGTCTGGGTATTCTACACCTTTCCTCAATTGCAGCCCTGCGTACATCTATTATGACTTGGATGACGCCAAACGCAGCATTACAGAAATGGGAAACCGTATTAAGTCAGATGGCCTGCCTATGAGTCTTGAGCCCTTGGTGTTTGCATTCACTGGGAATGGAAATGTGACGAAGGGTGTTCTTGATATTTTCAAGTTACTCCCTCACAAAATGATTACTCTAGAAGAGGCGAAAGAGATCAAAAGCACTCCTGGTCCTCACAACTGTCTTTATGGCGTAATGGTCGAGCAGAAAGACATTGTCAAAAAGTCTGACAGCCAGGATGAATCGTTTGATGTCAAGCATTATCGATGTAATCCATCAGAATATGAATCCATTTTTGCATCCAATGTTGCTCCTGTGAGCAATGTGATTATGAATGGTATTTATTGGGACGAGCGATATCCTCGTGAGTAGTTTTTCACTTTCATCAGTACAGTATTTCTTTGTAAACTTGTTCAAAGCGCGTCACTTATGATATTTACTCCTAATTTGCTTCGTGCAACGATTGTTTGTCTCAAACTAAGGTCTCTTGACAAAGGCAGATATGACTGCTCTATATAAACAGGGGCATAAAAGGTATGCATGCGCAAACATAACAAGTCTCTCTATTCGCCTTGTAATGTAACTCACATATTTGGTTTGGGTTGGTTTGGTTTCTGTCAGTCTCTTCGCTGTTGGTGATATTTCTTGCGATGTCAATGGATCGATTGAATTCCTACAACATACCACGACGATCGACAAGCCTTTCTTCTCGTGGAATCCTTTAACTAATAAAGCGGCAGACGAAATAACCGAAGACAGCGTGGCAGTAATGGGGGTCGATATTCTGCCAACCGAATTGAGTGTTGAGAGCAGTAAGCATTTTGGTGATGCACTTTTACCTCTACTGAAGCAGCTGATTGTTGATGGGTACTGTAAAGACCACAATGACAACGAAAAGCTTCCTCCGGAACTTGTAAGAATCTTTTGTCTTAACTGGGATACTTAGTCCTTCGCATCAGTGTTTATACTCATTCTTGCTTCGCCATCGCCACGTAGGCAAATGCCTGCATTGCACGTCTCGGTGCGTTGACGCCTAATTTTCAATACATCGAAGCTCTAATGAAGAGACCCACGGCCATGGTCCACCATGATCCGAAAGAGCCTCACATCTTGCTCCGTATCAAGGTAAGATATAAATATTGAATCAGAGTTTTACTTCTTGAGATCTAATGATTCCATCACTTCATGAAATTATTAGGGCCATCTCTTCGACTCTGGTCTTATCAATCAGATTCTAGATGTGATTGAGAGACAGCATTGTCACTTCGAAATCGAGGAGTGCGCTGTCAAGCCTACCGTCAATGGTGTACCTCACAAGTCCGTTTTGATGCTTCGTGTATTTTCGGAGGACGACAGCAAGTTAGACGACGTTATCAAGAAGGTAGGCATGCTTTTGCATTTGATCGACAGTGCTGAAGCGTCTATGCAGCACTTTGACAGTCGTTTTGGATCTCCTGAGTCGAAGGAGGGGCGCCATTTAAGAGTCCGTGTATTGGGTGAGAGAGAGAAGTCTGTTCTTATTCTCGGCGCTGGTAAAGTCGCTGGTAGCTGCGCCGAGTATCTCGGCCGATCGAAATCTACGACAGTGGCCGTTGCAAGTATGTTTGAAGATGAGGCCATGGCAGTTGCCAAGCATGCCGTTCGTGGAAAAGCCGTCACCTGCGATCTCTCCCAACCTGGTGATAAGCTGAGGCACTTGATTGAAGATGCTGATGTAGTCGTTAGCTTATTGCCCGCGCATATGCATTCAACAATTGCGATGGAGTGTATAGCGTTGAAGACAAATCTTGTGACTGCTAGCTACGAGAGTGATGAAATGAGAGCGTTGCGTTCTAGGTAAGAATTATATTGACTTCCCCCTGTAAAGTATGAGTATGATGCCACTATCTTCTAGCCACTGATTCTTCTCTTGTTGAAGTTCTGAAGAGGCAGGCATTTCAATCCTCAACGAAGTTGGGTTGGATCCCGGGATGGATCATATGAGTGCAATGAAAATCATTGATGACGTTCATTCGAGAGGAGGAGAGATTGCCAGCTTTTCTAGTGTCTGCGGAGGTAAGATCACTTCCATCCTTCTGCACCATAAATTTCTCTTCGAGTCTTGTATTTACATTATACCGCGTTGCATCGCTTGCTGAACATCAGGCCTTCCTGCACCTGAAGCTGCGAACAACCCTCTGCTTTATAAGTTCAGCTGGTCACCCATGGGCGTGATCAGAGCCAGCCAAAATGACGCAACTTTTCTCAGAGATGGCAAAATCGTCCAGATTCATGGTGCCGACTTACTCGCTAGCTCAGAGCCTTGCTACGCATGGAAGTCTCTCAATCTCGAGTGCCTTCCTAATCGGGACTCTCTCATCTATGGCGAGAAGTATGGAATTCAGTCGGCTGAGTCCATTTTCAGAGGAACACTTCGTTATGCAGGGTTTTCTTCATTGTTCCATGTCTTCAAGAAGATGGGGATTTTTGATGATAAAGAGACTGGTGCTGATACATGGCACGATACGCTTCAGAATCTTCAAGCTGAACGTGGATTTCATGATCTGCGTACTTTCATCCTCTCGAGTGCTGGAAACGACAAGGAGCTGGCATCGAGAGTACATCAATGCATTATCTGGCTTGGCTTGAAAATTGCACCTGTGTCTGACCCCTCGAGCGTCGTCAAATCTTTCTGTGATTTGCTTGAGCAGCATCTGCAGTTTGAAGATACTGAGAGGGTGAGAGATGGGTATTAATATTTGTGCAGTTGACTCTTACTCTTATCTTCTCATCAATTCCTTTGCCTATCGTGTTGGTCTGTGTTGATGTTTGTTGTGTTCCTCGATTAATGATTGATGGCTTGATGTTGGTGTCAGGACATGGTTCTCATGCATCATGATATCAAGGCGAGATTCGACGATGGAAGTCACGAGAACCATTCATGCAGTTTGCAGCTCTTTGGGGACGATAAAATGACTGCCATGAGCAAGACGGTGGGGTACACCGCTGCAATTGGAACAAAGCTGATTTTGGAGGGTGATATCACCAAGAAGGGATTGCTCCTCCCAACTAGCACAGAAGTTTACACGCCCTCCCTCGACCTCTTGAAAAAAGAGGGTGTGGTCTTCGAGGATCACGTGCACGTCGAGGATGACTATGTAGTTGTGTGATACTATTGCTGTGTATCTCTTTAGGTAAAATAGATCGGTTTGTTCTTGATTTGTGTAATCTATGTATCGTAGCATCTCTCTGGAAAAAAATGATTCCTCCATTGTACATGATGAAACACCATCATCGGGTACCATACCAGTGCAGACTTGGAGCCATGTCCAAAAGAATTCCTGTGGCGTTGGGTCATAGTCAGTGCAGCGCGCTTGCGTGTGTCTGCAGACAAGAAACACATTATTCGTCATACTGTTAACTCAAAAATCTAATCCATATATATCTATTAGTAGAACAACAATTCAGGCCCAGGGGGGGGGGGGGCACCATGATGCACGATAAATTGTGGGGGAGTGAAGAATATTCTCCTGCCCATCTTAACCATCAACTACCTAAATGGGTGACACAGCACACCGCCAATGGTTGTTTAATCAAACTAAGCCTCAAGCATACCATTCTAATCCACCAGCATAATATTCCTCGTGCCCTTTCTTACTCAATGGCAGCGACAGGGAAGTTGCAGGAGTTGCTTTGAATGATACCCACAATAATACCGAAAATACCAAGAGCCGATGCAAAAATCTCTACAATCAAAATTTTGACAAACAGAGATGCATCCTGAGCATCACCTATGGCGCAAGCGGACCCGGCAATTCCAACTGAAACTCCCGAGGCAATATTAGTCAAACCCACGGATAATCCGGAGGAGAACATTCCATACCCAGCGTAATAATATCCGGCCCAATCCCAATCATAGCCCAATGTGCTGAGGGCCTCCTCGGGCTTCTTAATTTTGTTCGCCAGGATGATGGCCATAATAACGCCGTAGATAGCGGTGGCTTCGCAGAAAATTACACTGGTTCCATGCAAATTAAATGGATCAAGGTGGAGACGTGTCATTGGCAAATGACCAATACAACGTGTGGTGTGGGAAGAGGAAACAAGCGCGAGTGAGCAATTATTTCATGGAAGGAAGCAATAATGATCAACGACCCCCCACGACAATCCAAAAAATGACATTGCTATCGCTCTCTCAACACCGAAGAAACATCCCCCTCACCTAATTAAGTTTTTACTTCTAATACGCGGCGCCTTCACTGCGGCACCGACGAGACTCGATCCGGTGAGCCAGATGCCCCAAGCCGCCCCCACAACGGAAAGGCCAAGGCCGAAGGCAATGCCAAAGTTAGCATACCCATAGGGGGACATATGTGTCAGAACTTCTGACCATCCTTGATTACAGTAGGTGGATTGGCACGTTGCGGACGACATGGTGATTCCGTTTTCCGCTTGCCTTTTGCTTCTGTTACGTAGCTTATGTGGGGTTCGAAGCGGGGGTTTGTGTTGGTGTTGGGGACCTAACGCTGAGCGCCAGCATGCTCGTTGTTTCTCTCATCCAACGTAGGAACTTTTACGTTTTGCGCCGGCAGCTCTTCTATCTCGCAACCGTTCGGATACAATGTTATGGTTGGGTACAAACCGTCGGAAATGTGGATTTTGCTGATTGCGCGCGCTGCCTCTACTCTACCTACCATACCTGATTGACCTAGTTCTCATCTTGTTCAATGTCAAGCATTTTCAACATTCGAAAAATGCATGATGCACACATGTATTTTGATATGATGCCTAGGCCAAAAGCGATATTGGCGCAAGGGGGTCCATCCGGGCAATGGGTTTATTGGCTCAAAAATCACAAACAAAACTTCAAATAATGATCAACAACAAGTGAAAATATTGACAAACGGATACGCATTCGGTTCCGACATGGACCGCCTAACGGGGACTCCCGATTAGTGTCATGTACAATTGAAGTATCCAACGTCTGGATTGGAAGGAACATACGTGTCAGACTGACCTATTCTGACATCCTCATGAGCTTGGACCAACGTAGACTAGCTCATAAGTCAAGTAATTAACCAAAGTAAACGCTAATGCTTAACAGCATGCTTTCACCGTATCCCAGGGTAGGCCTTCGATACAACCTATGCAAAGGCTAGCCCNTAACCAAAAGTAAACGCTAATGCTTAACAGCATGTTTTCCCCGTATCCCAGGGTAGGCCTTCGATACAACCTATGCAAAGACTAGACCTGACGGCGTCTTGAAGTACCTTTGGCTTGCCCTGGTGGCGTTATTGGTAGTAGAGTAAGAAAAGGAAACGTCCTTCCTTTCACACACACTACAAGAAGAGCAAGCTAGCAAAAAGCAAGCGGGCTCGTTCGCGGGGGCACAGTTTAGGGGGCGATTCTTGGCCTTCCTCCCCTCCCCCTCTCTCTTCAAATCTCAACAAAAAGATCCATCTCGGCGTCATTCATTCAATCAATTCAATCCAATGTCAACTGCATGGCAAATGCCAATCCAACAACGAAGTGTACTTCTTTTGTAATTCGTAGGTAATGCAATAGAGGCAAAAACATGTGGCATTCGTATTTCTTAGTGGTGCTGCTGTGGTTCTCGCCGGCCGCAGGCCGATCCGTCTTGACCCTGTCGAACTGGGCCCGAGAAAGAGGAATTGAGATGCATCCTTCTACAAAATGGAAAGATAATGGCGACGAAGATTGGGGTTTGCAATTGACCTCCAAAGTAGATCGAGGTACAGTGTTGATTAAAGTGCCGAGATCACTTGTGTTGGATTCTGCTGTCATTAAAGATGAAATGGTTAACGACGATAGCCACAACGAGGACAAGATAGCGAAATGCATCGAAGCTTTGGGACCTTTTCAAGTACACGAAGAGAATTTTTGGATTGTTCTAAAGCTCTACCAATGCCAGCGACAGGAAGACCCGAAATATGATCCATGGCTGGCGGCCCTACCACGAAGTTTTCCGACATTTTCTAAGGAAGAGACATTCTGTCTTCCATATTATGCCAAATTCATTGCTGAATATCAACAACAAAAGCTCGACAAGTTTTGTCGAGCTGCGGCAGTGATATGTGGTGAATTGGATGATACTCAAAAGGAACAGTTCACATGGGCATTTAACGCTGTTGGCAGTCGATTCTGGAAGACGGAATCGGCTACAGAAGAAAATTATTCACCACGATCAGAGCTAGTACCTGTGGGAGATATGTTCAACCACCGAGGATCTCCCAATGTAAAAATCGTTCACGATCACGAACAAGATGCTGTATGCTTTGTGTACCTGGGAGGAGACGAGGCGTGTTACCCACAAGATCTATTTATTACATATGGCCAACCCTACAATCCACATCGGTTTCTCATGATTTTTGGGTTTGTTGATACCGATATGCATGAGCTGTGGAGTCATTTGCTTTTGAGCGAGACAAACCCTTATAGCAGCGATGTGGCCAAAATGGTATTTACATGTAAAGATGGCAAGATATCGCAGCAAGTGTGGGATGCGGTACTCCACGAACTAGATCCGTCCAAGGACTTGGAAGCGTTACGACTTTCTCGAACTGCCAAACAAATTGCTCATGATGTTCTCACAAATCATGTGGCAAAGCAATTAGACGAATTAACCTCGCTGAGGCAAAAGATCGATACCACTGGCGGGGAAAATATGGAGCATATCCGACAACACAATGAGTTCTTGACGGCAGTGTTTCATCGAGTACAAGCCCATCTAAATGAGGTAAAGGAGGAGCTAGAGAAGGGAAAGAAGTGATGGGCAAAAATCACAGGTGATGAGTTTGTAGTCTTGGGGGGGAAAGTCTGTCACCAATTTTGATTTGATGAAAGAATTAAACGAATCTACTGCTTTTACACCGCCTGTTTACCCAATGGTATGCCATATCAAACCTGTTTTTATCAAATACGCTCGAGAGATTTATGCTACCTGATAAAACAGACGTGATCTAAAATCCATTTTATGTATTTATTTGGTTACACTGTTCGTCTTTCACTTTAATTGTAGATGAAATTATGTGAACCTCAGCCAGATTAGTTGGTCAATGCTAAGCCTTCAGCAGGGCTTTGCAACAACTGTGCCCTCATTCCTTCATCAAAAAACTTTGACAGAGACACGTCGTCAGAAAGACCCTTTCTCCTTCTAGTTTTCACCAGGAAATCTCTTGCGAGGCACTGGGGAGGGCTTGGCTCCAAGGGATGTAGGACAATGCTCCTATCCAACGGATCGCCTGGAACAATAGCCCAATGGTCAAATACAGAGTGTACCATAGCTTGTCCCTGAGTGAAAGTCCTCAAATCAGTCTCAAATCCAAAGCTGTCAAGCACTGGAAGGAATGCTTTGACAATGTAGAGAGGAGAACCAGGGATGGGCTTATCTTGAACAATGTGCCCCCTACGCTTCCCTATAACTGGTTGGATTTTACTCACAATCTCTCCAGGGCATTGGATTTGGAGACGATACCAAGGCTCCATGAGACGAGGTGTGGCTGTCAGTAGAGCAGAATGGACTGTTTTCCTTGTGGTAGGAATGATCTGACCCCCTCCTCTGTGTATGGCTTTGTCCGCCAATGCGACATCAAGGATTTTGAGTTTGGTTGAACGCACAGGTTCTTCGCAAAGAGGACCCTCTCTAGTAGCCCATTGAAATCCCTGCACAATACTGGGTTTACATGATTTCAACATTGACTTGTCCACCTCGCTTGGAAGAGTATCATCCATGAGCATATTTGTCCCATGTGTTGGGGAGCTCCCAAATGCCCAAACTGATCGAGATGATAATAAATCCCAGTCATATTTTGTTTGGAAGAACCTCCCCAGCTGCAGTTAGCATACAATGGACAACAATGTTGAGGAAATTACACTTAATACGCCTAAAATGATGTCAGCAATGTTCTTACCTTTCGGTTATCCCAGTTGAGATTCACTTTACCATTCTCAAGCTTCTCAGCTAAGCCATCATCGAGCGGTTCAGCAATGAATGTGAGTTTGTTGCGTTTGTTCGCAGTCTGAAAGTTGGAAGAAGGTGATATGTGTGAGTTTAACAATGACTAATGGAGCTAAACTGAAAAGAAAATAGCAAGGCATATTCTCACCTCAGAGAAGCACTTCACGCTACTTGTTTCTACAACTGTTTCACGGAAGCCAACAACAGGGTCTGCAACTTTAACTTCGATGTCTGAGTACACAGTCCTGAGATCATGCATAACACAGTCAAGGTATAATTCACCCGTGCCAAAGAGGACATGCTCGCCGCTCTCCTCGACGCGAGTGGTCGACATAGGATAAGATTTAGAGACACGGCGCAGGCCCTCTACCATTTTAGGTAGCTCAGCTGGATTCAGCGGCTCTACTGCAAGCTTCATGGTGGATTCGCCACCAGCCTAGGTATGAATTAATAAAAGGCAAGAACTGTAAGAATATGGTATAGCTGACCTGCCATGAAGCGAAAAGTTTATCCTGGGGAGAAGACCATGGCTTACCTGAGGAAATTTAAGCGGGGAGAAGATATGGATTTCAGCATCACCATCATCACCTCCAAAATTACTCGACCCAGCGCCAACAATTGTTGCTGTTTTGACAATGTCCGAATCGACACCTCCCAGGAGCACCCAATTCCCAGCCCTGGCCATCATAACCTCAGTTCGTGATCTTCCACGAGGTATCCATACAGAGGAGACTGTTGCAAATGCCATGTCTTCATCATCATCGGGTGTGTATGCCTCTCCAAGAACCTTCACACGATCACCTATGATGTGATTGGCGATCGCAGCAGCAAGAGTTAGTGCAGCTTCTACTCAAAGGCCAACACGCAACTCGCAAAAAGCTGCAGGCAGGTAAACAAATCACTTGTAGTGCTCACCAGGTTTCACTGTACCAGAATAGATTCTTCCAAATGCAGAAAACGATTGGCCATCGGGCTCTGCGTAGAGCTTTGCAACGTGAATGACAAGTGGGCCATGTGAATCACATTTAATCATTGACGTCACTGTTCGCGCCGAGAGTGGTCCGGAATAGCAGCGAGCAACCTTGCCTTTTGCCGCCGCTGCCGGGGATGGTCTGAATGACAAAGGAAAGTAGGGTTTCTAATCAGTCTTGTGGCAAATTATTCAATATCATGAGGCAACCACAACATAATCACAAGAAAGAAAACACAGCATAAAACGACTTACATGTGATGCACAACAGTGTCCACAAATCCAGTACTGGTACCAAAGTACTTTCGAAACGCTGCTCTCATCAATGGACGAGCAGATGATCGCAACTGTTCCTTCCCCAACAACACACCCAAACTCCGGAATGCCTTCTCGACATCTTTCTCCGACTCTCCCACACACAGCGTGTACATTTTGTAAAGTGGTTCCAGAACAAACTGAATAAATGTCCTTTTGGGCGACATTCCCGTAATAGGATCGGGAGCGCAATCACTAGCCTTGCGTTGAAACGTTTGAGACTTGGGATCCAAGTACGCGTTCCCCCACAAACGTTTGGCAAATGCCTCCGGGGTCAAATTCCTACCCAGACCGCCGTGATTCTTGAACGATCCAAACGAGTCCTCCTTCTCCTCCACGTCAAAGTCTAATTGGTCGAGGTACTGGGTAGCAAAGCTTTCCAACGAGAATGCGTATCCGTGCATGGCCGATGCAAATATGACATTGCCCCTGTCGGGAGAAAGTTTGGGATACCGTCCATTGGACTGATGGCTGACAAAGGCATTGACGGAGTCGATCAAATGACGCAATTTGTGATACATGTCATCGGGGGGTAACTTCAACTCCAAAACCAAACGGTCCACCTTATTGATCACCAACACCAACGGCAATCCCTCGGATATGATCTGTCGCAGTAACATTTCAGTATGCAGCATGATTCCCTCAACGGCATCAACGACCAACGCCGCCCCATCGGCCACACGGAGTGATGCCACGGACTCATCATGAAAATTGGCGTGTCCAGGACAGTCGATCATCGTTAAAGCAAACGTCTTCCCACGAGTGTCGGGCAAACACATAGTGATGGGGCATGATTTGATGGACATTTGACGATCCAGTTCCGATTGCAAAGTGTCGGTGGTGCGTGGTCCTCCCCCCCTATGTGATTCCAACGCCGCGCGAGGACCATGGATACCAAATCCTTTAGAGGAGGGTGCCTTGGTTTGTTCAATGAATAAATCCACCAAGGAAGTTTTACCAGTGTGCAAATGCCCAACTAGGGCGAGACACCGTCGCGTACGGGTAGTTTCATTCGCCACCAACGACGCCAGGTATCTATCCGATACCAAATCCTCCTCCTGATTTTTACCCGGGCGGATCATATCCTCCCCGTACGCCTCCTTTTCCTCATTCTCATCGCGCATTAAACTAAACGTCTTCTTTTGGACGGGTTCGACAATCGGATCCTCCAAATCCATGGCATCCTCGTCGAGGACGGCGGTACGGACGCCTTCACCGTACACATCCTCGGCTGATGGATAGTGCACCTTGTCCTCGTGTAAAACGATGGCGGATACCCCCGGGGCTGTACCCAAATCTTCATCACCGTCGCCGCCTTCGTGTAGGACGAGTTGGCCATCGGCACGTCCGCCGCCGTCACGTGACATGTCATCTTCGGACACGTCCGAGGCATCATCGGGAGCACCTCCACGGGAGGATGCCTCCGAGGACTCATCATCAGAGGAGTCGAGATCGGGGCCGATGTAGTTGCCGAACTCGTCGTAGAGATCTTGCTCGTCCGCCATGGTTGGTATTGTTTTGGTGGTTTGGATTTTGTGAGTTTGTGAGTTCTCCCCTGGGTTTAATTGCAGGGTCCTGGGGGAGAATTCACCCACCACCCACAATCAAGGCTAGCTCACGGCCAGACACAACTAAATAAATAGGAGTACGCACGAAACGGCGCGCGCGCGTTAATAACAACATGAACATCGTAGAACATCCAACAACCAACTATAACAGAGCCACTCCACATCCAACCAACAACAACAACCAATCCAACAACAGCATCAGAAAATAGTAAAACAACAACGAGCATGAACTGAGCTCTGGTATCTTTTGTAGCAACTATCTAAACCTCCTTCCTACGCTACTCGAATAACAAATAAAATGATGAAATTACTATCGATATCACTCCTCTTCGCCTCAGCCAATGCATTTAGCCAAATGGCCGATCCCTCCGGGGCCCGATCCGTAGCCCCTGTCACCGACTTCAAGGGAGGAGCTGGCGTCGGCCGCTTGGTTTTTTCAGGTGATGACACCCCCATAGACAAATGGAGTTGCAAATACGATATGGTGTTGGTGGAACGACTTCAGGATAGGCCCAAGACGGAGAATGGATTGTTCGTTCCGAGGGACAATTTGCCAACGCTTCATTTGTGTCGAGGTGAGTGAATATCGTTTTATTAGTGGTACATACGATTGTTGTATTGGTATTGCACACATCTATTGACACTTCCCTCAATACATCAACATCCAAAAATAAAATCAGTAATCTCCATGGGACCAGGCCGAGAAGAAGAGAATGGTATGATTGCACCCATGCCAGACATTGACGTGGGGAGTGTGATAATTGCCAAAAATCCATGGGGGATCGGTCCAAAGGACGAGGAGACTCCGGATGGAAGAAAGTTGAGCTTCATGAGAAGTCAGGATATTTCTGCCGTGGTGGAGGGTAAATTGTTGGCGGAGGCAGAGTAAAAGATGGACAGTTTGGGGGTTGTGTGGTATCGTAGTATGTGAGGTGTGAATGTTGAATGTACCAGGGGATCTCTGTCATACCTACAGGTTAATATCGTTTGAGTGTGGGAAAGAACAATTCTCTCTGGTATGTGGGTGATGGAGTCTGTGATTTTTCCTGCTATGCTGAAGGAAAAACTCATTGCGCCTGTGATTGCAACACATTCTGATTCTGACGATTACATGTTTAGTAGAAACGAGGCAAAGTATCACCTGCGAAATACTAGAGTAATTGGCATAGACAGACAGTTTTTGAACCACAAATTAGGCTTTTGTCCTAATACTAATTACTTCTACAAGTTGTAAACTCCTAAGTTACGTTCGTTCGGGTTATAGTTTGATATATATTTTCAACCCTATCGTACCTGTCCCGTCAAAGAAACTAAGGCGTTGCTGGAACTGCGACGGATCCATGCTGGTCCATGGTCGATTGCCGTCAAAAACAGAAAAATGAGCCAGAGAGACTGAGAGAGATGGAGATGCGCGAGAAGATATCGTAAGGCAGACAAAGAAGAGAGACGAAGGCGCGCCATTTTGAGTGCATTCACTTGGTAGGTATCACGGCTATCGTACTGGCGAATGTCAAAGATGTATCAAGACTTCAAAACCCACTACCATATTATGGCAATTTCATTTATGAATTAAGTTTCCAAGTTGATATCTCAACGCATCATCTGTGACTTTCATTTGCTGTCCTCGTCATCTGAGCCTTTTCCAAAGAATGAACTGAGTCTATAACTATCACCCCCACTGCTGCTTCCATCATCGTCCCCCTTCTTCCTACTCTTTTTATCCTTCTTTTTCTTATGCTTTGATGACGACCTCTTCCTGTCATCCCTACTCTTTTTATGCTTCTTTCGTTTGCGTTTTCGCCCATCATCACTGCTGCTGCTGTAATCAGAGCTATCACTTTCACTACTGTAGCTATCATCGTGGCGTCTATGCTTCCTCTTTTTCTTCTTCTTGCTTGCCTTTTTATCATTATCCTTCTCCCCCTCATTTTGATGATTCCTCCCCCTGGTTAGTAGCTTATCGCGTTGCTCGTCCAGCTCCTTCCTGTAGGCATCCATCTTCTTCTGGTCTACACCTGAAATGTCAAGTTTATCCGCGTTATCTTTTTTGTATTGCTCCCACGTCGGACGGTTGGAATCGGCCAGCTTTTCGGAAATCGTTCTCTCCTCCATTCCGGCCATGAGTCTCATTACCTGTTTTGTGAATGTTAGTGATATAGCGGTAAATGCTCGCTTACATAAATTCACACACCACTTACTGCATTCATTTGACTGGATACCTTCGGTTGTTGTCCGTCCGCCGACGTGGCTGCTGCTGCTGATGCCGCCGGGTTAGCAGAGGGAGTCGTTCTTGACTGTCTGTGCGTTTCATAGCGGGCATCATCGACATGACGATCAGCAACCTTGGAGTAATCGATGAGTGACTTGCGAACGACCCCATCATCGTCGTTGTCGTTGTCGCGGTCTTTGTCTCGCCGACGGCGTTTTGACTTTTTGTCGCCCCGACCGCTCATTTTGTTCAGTAGCAAGCCTTGCTGAAGTTTTACTGCCACGGTAGAGGAGAGTAGAGTGAGGGTAGATAAGGAGTGATGGGCGGAAATCGTTAGCAATCGTTGGCCATTGCCATGTTGTGGTTGTGGTCCCCACCAAGACTTAGAGACACGACGTAGCGTTTGTGACAAATTGTTCAGTATCCGTCTGCCCGTTTACTGTTTCAAATACGTTGTTGTGATTTCCGTGTGCCCTTTGTATTGTGTCATGAAATTGTTCGGCGATGAGCAGACTATCTAAGTAAGATAAGACTGATATGAACTCTAAAACTTCAACTAAGTACCTATTAGATAGGTAGGATAGGACAGCACATCTCACAAAAGATCTCAAAAATCCCTTTCATCGCTCACTTCCTACGATACAGCTCCTACTTCCGACGCCACTCCTTGCCAGACATCGCGACGGCGACCATGGCCATAAACTACTGGATGCGTCAATTGGCAGCGTTGTCATTTCTGGTGGTGGCGCCCATCCAATCTCTACAGATCTCCCTATCGGCGTCACATCAGCGGATATGCCGGTCATACCCTCGAACATCGGTGATATCTATGGCGGCTGCATCAAACGGAAATAATATCCACAATATTCAACATATTGGTCGTCACGTACACAAGCAGCGGGAATATCAATTTCCTTTGTTTGCCATTAGCAATGAAATTGGTAGTATCGATGATGGGGTAGATATTGACGAGGATTTGGATGCGTTCCTTGAGGAACTATCTGAAGAATCCGCTGCGGCAGCAGCATCCTCTACTAATGATGAAACTAAAGCCGTAGAGACGGCAAGCGAAGACTCTCGTCCTCACTTTATCCAGGGAAAGACTGCAGTGGGTATCGGGGGAAATGATGGATTTGTGTACGATGTGAACGCATTGAAGCGTAACCTCGTTCAGGAATCTGTGAGGGGATGTAAGCAGGAGCTGTTAGTTTTGCTTGGAGATGGGAGACAGAATGACGAAGACGTTGTTGCCAGGTCAACTTCTGAATATGGAAAGCAGAAGGTCGTTGTGCCACCGAGGTGGAAGAGGGATAGAGATGACTTGATTGAAGAGCGACTTTCATCTTTGGTGCAGGTATGTATGTCCCTCAACACTTGCCTCGTTTCCAAATAATGCATGGCAGGCAAAATGCTCACAATATTATGTGTTATGTATTCATTCCGTTACAAAATCAGGCAAACCCCGTTTCAACAACTACAGATTCCAATCTACTTGATGGGGAATGGTCATTTGCATTTGCAACAAATTCAGCATCCACCATACTTGATACATCGCGTTTTCTTTTGAGCAAGACCAAACGAATCGATACTCCAGTAGACATTGATGAAAATGTTGTCTCGACGACCACCGTCAGAGGCGGTCCCTGGCGATTTCGAGCTGGAAAGACAGAGAATCCTTTTCGCTCATCCACACGGCAAATATACCTGGAAAACCTTATAGGTGATGAGAATGCTCACATTGTCGACGAGACGCGTTTATTAGGGGGGCTATTCCAGATAAGTCAAAGGTATGACGTGTACGGGTTGACACGGACGGCCATTGACCTTGATATAACGAAGAGTGAATCAAAGTTGCTTGGGTTTTGTGTGAGTAGCAATAGTGGCAGGGATGACTACAAAGGGACGATTAAGCAGGGGCAACAGTCATTGGAAATACAAGTCCTATATCTTGATAGTGATCTTTGTATCTGTACGACAGGGGCGGGGCTAGATGGTCCGTTGCATGTCTATACAAAAAGTGACTTATGGGTTGCAGGTGGGACGAAACGAAAGGTGAGCTGTTCTTTACTGTTGATCAAGGTGTCTAGCATGAATGCCCGCACATTCATATTATGTCGCTCATACTTTTGTTCTGCTATTCTAGTTGAGGTTGATTGCAAAAACAGCCTCTTGGGTATCAACAATGCAATCTCCACTTCGAATTCGGCAAAGGGTAATGAATGCATTCGCCAAAAAGAATAATGGTCCAAAGAAAGCTGGTACCGGGTCAAAAGCTGTCAATATTGGTGAATTAGACATGAATGCAGATGGATCAACGAGGGAAGATCCAGCATGGGATGGACCGGATGATCCTTTTATGCATCTCTCTCCTGGAGAACGAATGGAGGTATTGAAGACCATGAGTTTGCAGGATATATATCAATCTGCTGTGGAAAGAAAGGAACAAAATAAAAAGCAAAAGAAAAAATGGGGAGGCAAGAATAGAGGCAACAAGTTCAAACGACCGGATATCTAGCCCTGGTCATATCGTTTGCATCACTTAAAGCACCAAAAATCATTAGCTAGGAAATCATATTGTGTAATGTATTGAATTATTGTGCTCTGCATGTGATGATGATGTGACAAATGGCACACAATTGTGTTTATTTGGCATGGAGTGCCTCACCCTCTTTTTATTCTCCGCAATAATCTTCTTTGGTTGGGTTATTTGATCATATTATAACAGTGGGCCCCTTTGGGTATGGCAGCGGGTGCACAAGGAGGGACAGACATTGTTTTGAGGTGTTTCTATACACTTGTTGGGTTGAGAAGCTTCCTCTCGCATCATAAAGCTCAAAGGCATCCATATATGCCCAAGTGGTCCAATTCATTTGGCTTGTTTTTTGGCTAGCAGAGCCAGCCAAGTGCCCCTCCCTCTGGGCATGGCAAACGGTTTGTTCTTGTGACGTAAGGAAGGGTATCCATTGCTTCTGAGGTGTTTCAAAACATGTGTTAGATGCATGGGGTGCAACAACCACCCCAGTACCTGGCTTCGTGGAAATCATCCCGATGTACGTTGCCACATATGCCACACCCCGATCCTGTGGCGCAGTCTTTTCCTTGAAGAGATATGCAATGACTTGGTATCGTGGTCGAACCCCAGTGGATCCATCAACAACTCTGATCTCAAACTTGTCAGTGTGCTCGCTCAGAAAGATGTGCTCACTCACTTTGCAGACATTGCAGAAGTCGCCACTGGTACAGGAACGGACAACATAGCCGCTTTGTTGTCTTAGTCTACCAAGAAGGCTGTGTCTTCCACTGATTCTGTATCATACCTGCTTCCTCTTATGTCCCTGTATCAGCGCGCATTCTGGTACCAATTCCAGTCATTTCACATGCCTGTCCCCTCCAACAAAATTGCGGACGATTGCTCGTGCCTTTGGCACCTTTTTGACGATGAATTGCTTGCTTGTTTTAACTCTAATTATCATCAGACAGAGCCCTGGCAAATCTGCCACCTGCGTCGTCCCTGTCCTCCGCCGTGCAATGCAAGCGACTGCCACAGTAGGAAATCCTCCAATTAATTATTTCTTCCGTCTCCGGGGTGTCTGCCTCCACCATGGCACGGCCACCCTGAATGTGTCTACCGCTTCGGCCTATCTGCTCCACTCCGCCAGCTTTGCTCTTCTCTTGTTTTCGGACCAGAAGAATAGTGTGCAGGGTGAACGTGTTGGTCTCGTTGGTAGTGGACACCACTTTGCCACACCCACAAAGGTCCTTGCTGACAAAGTCCTCCATCTCCGAGCCAATAATGCCTCGTCAGACTCACCCTAGTGTTCCTTCTGCCAGAATGGATGTTGGCTCAAGGTGACCCCTGATATGGCCACTCGTCTCTTACAATCGGCTGTTACTGCGGTTGGCCCATCTATGGCTCTTCTCTACACCAACGTGGACCCTACTATTCGTATCCGTATGCTTGGGCGTTGGAGGTCAAATGCTCTAGTACCTCCATATTCAAGCGGAACCATTGGTTCAAGACCTATCCCAGCATATGCTGGCTGGAAGAGACTACACCCTCCTCCCTAATATTGAACATTATGACCTTGTGCATAACGTCCAGGAGCCCATTCTTTGTTGGGTCGAACCCCACTTCTTTCCGCCGGCCATTAAATGGCCCCCCACCCCGTCTTGCCCAGGGCCTGGTGCTCAGCCTTTAGCTGACCTTGTGTGCAGCATGTTTATAGAGTATCGTACTCTGCATTGGTTGAGGATGAAAGTTGTAGATCTGGCTTGCCTGGATGACAGCGCTCATAGAGGGGTGCTACCTAAGTTGATTAGATATGCAATTTCAGTCCAAGTAACCAAGTGC